>CAKNXH010052548.1:8057-69969 GCA_932178445.1 Andricus quercusramuli
GTGCACTTGGATCGTCGACTCACCGTTGGTAGTGATTTTGGCTGTTGGAACAATCAATTAAAGTATTGTCACCTCTTGAGGAGTGTTTAAGGAATAATTTCCATCCGCTAGGTTTTAATTTGGACACACCTGAACCCCTTTAATTGTGTCCGGAAAATGCCCCAAAAAATGCAAAATAGCAGTTTTCTATCAAATTCATGCTAAAGACGGTATTTAAACAAAAATTTCTACATGAATTATTTTTAATCGATAAGTGACGAGTTTTAAAGTATATTTTAAATAATTTGAAATTGTTCAAACAATCAGTATTTGTTTAAACAATTTTTCCTCCCTGTAAATCGTGAAAAGTTCGAGGAAAAGTTATTATCTTTCGGAATAAATCGTACAAAGTTGATGAATGTCAAGAGTAGTAGTTCTTGTTTAACTTATTTGGTAATTAATTGAACAATTTTCATTCGTTTAAATAATTTTTTCTCCCTAAAATCGTAAAAAGTTATTATTTCCTGAAAATAATGACGCAATTGAAGAATGTTGAAAGCAATAGATTTTTGAAGGATGTTTGCTAATTATTTAAACAATTTTGATTTGTTTAAACAATTTTTTCCCCTGTGAATCGTGAAAAATTATTACTTTCTAGAATTAATGACATAATTGAAGGAATTTGAGAGTAATATTTTTTTTCTACATAATATTTAGCAATTTTCAAAATAATTTGTATTTGTTTAAACAATTTCTGTTTGTTTAAAAATTTTTTCCTCTGCAAATCGAGAAAATTTATTCTTTTCAGCAATGAATGACACAATTAACGAATTTTAAGAATAATATTTTTTTGCTTAAGAGATTTTGAAATTATTTAAACAATTAATAATCATTAATAATCAATAATATAAACCATTTTTGCAGTCTGTTATGAGTAGTTATTTTATCAGATCATATTCGTTAAAAATCTGAAAAAATAACTACTCATAACAGACTGCAAAAATTGTTTATATTAATGAATAATAATAGTTTAAATAATTTCAAAATATCTTAAGCAAAAAAATATTATTCTTGAAATTCGTTAATTGTGTCATTATTTGCAGAAAAGAATAAATTTTCTCGATTTGCAGAGAAAACAATTTTTAAGAAACACTAATTGTTTAAACAATTTCAAATCATTTAAAATATACTTTAAAACTCGTCACTTATCGATTAAAAATAATTCATGTTGAAAAAGTTTTCAAAAATACCGTCTTTAGCATGAATTTCATAGAAAACTGCTATTTTGCATTTTTTGGGGCATTTTCCGGGCACACCCTAGTGTCGGCTATTGGCAAAGTTAAGATTTTAATTTTCAATGCAGGCTAATATTCTCAAACACTTGCATATTCAAGAATATTCATTTGTAATTAGCGTGGCCTAAGCAAGTTTCTTGTCATGCTTGAGCCATGCAAACTTTTTCACGCGGGGTCCCTTTTCTTTTATGATATCAATTGAGTAATTCAAAAATTTAAAATTCACCTTATACTTATTTAACCTGCTATTTAGTTATTTACTCAAGGTTCTATCGACCTTAAGGAACACATTCTCATCCAGATACTCGCGCTTCGCGATTTGTATTTGGTTTCAAATGAAGAATAATTATATAAATTAGGCGACAAATTTTATTAGTTAAAATGTTATTTTAGATTTTCCGTTTTTCAAAAAAGTTATTTTTTTCATTTTGAATATATTCTTACAACGAAAATTGATTTTTGCAAAGTTTTCCAAAAATTTGATTTCTTTTACTGTCAATGTTATTTTCATGAATAAAATAAAAACTACGCATCCTATCGAAACATGATGAATAACAAATTTGTACCTCTTCTTTGAATGAACAAATGTTGTCTCTGTCATGTTTTTCGTAGCTTGTGTTATTCGTCTAAAAATTTATTTTTTCTATTTTCAATGCTGTTTTTTACGAATAAAACAAAAACTACGCGTCATATCGAAAAGTGAATAATAACAAATTTGTAGATCTTTTTTAGGTGCATAATTTTGGTCCAGTCATCTTTTGTCGTATCTTGCATAGTTTCACAGCAAAATGGAATTTTTGATTTCTCATTATTTTGTTGTGCGATCAGAATTTAAATTTTTTATTTTTTGAAAAATTCAAAAAGTTGTTATGAAAATATTGTAAGGTGTTCAAAAATCAACGTTTTTCTTCTCCTGACTTTTTTTGATAACGTGCGTTTTTCGGCTTAAAATGTTCATTTTCGTTTGTTTTTTGGAATATTGAAAATGCTATAACTCTGGTAATTTTCATTTTATCCGAAAAAGTCATGGAGACATTTTTTTCCTCTTTTTGCTTACTACTAATAACCGTCCATAGAATTGCCAAATCTTCAAAAAAAGTGTTCTCAAAAATTTTCAAAATGTGCTCACTTTTTGAATTTTCATCCGAAATAGCTGGTTAACGAACCTGTTCTTTCTTTTTAGGCCCTAAAAAAGTGTGCCAAAGCACAACCCAATCTGATTATTTTTTCGAAAGTTATCGTGCCTACAGACAGACAGACAGACAGACTACAGATTAATTTCAAAATCAAAAAGACGAATTTTTGAACAAATAAAAAGATTTCTCAGTGATGAAAGAAGAAAAAGTTCACCTGAATTGTTGATCCTGAAAGCCCAAAGACGAATTTTCTGTAAAAACATTGAATTTTCAACCAGTAAAATAGGATGCCTTTTTAAAACAATTATTTAATTTTTAATCAAACGGTTGCATTTTTATCGAAGAAAGATCAATTTCCTACTAAAGCAGATGACTTTTTAAATCAGAACGACAAATATTAAAAAATATAGTTGAATTTTCATCGAAAAAAAATTTTAATTAATTTTTCTACACAAAATGTGAATTTTTCTCAAAAGATAAATTTTCTACGAAATAGTTGAATTTTCAACCAAACAGTTGCATTCTTATCAAAAAAAGATTAATTTTCTGCTCAGATAGATGAATTTTTTAATAAAAAATATACATTTTCCAAAAAATAGTTGGATTTTTATCCAAAAAACATTTAAATTTATTTTTCAACACCAAAATATGAATTTCTGTCAAAAAGTAAATTTTCTACGAAATAGTGGAATTTTCAAGCAAAAAGATTAATTTATGAAAAAAACTGTTGCATTTTCAAACAAATAATAAAATTTACAACTGAAAAGATCATTTTCAGGAAGACGCAACTGCAAAAAAAGAAATATAAATACAAAGCAAATAAATTACTAAGAAGAATGTTATATCAGGATTACCGCGAACCACACATTTTCAAATAAAACTGTTTATCGAAAAAAACATTTTTTCAATTATTGTTTTTTTAAGTTGAAATAATAATTGCTTTAACTTCAAACATTAAAAAAATTTCTTCCCTTGATAAAAATATTTGATTCTTTCATTTTTAACAAGGGAATAATATTCATTAAAATACTATTTTGGAAATTTTCCAATTTGGGATTCTTATATTTCGGCAATCTTATAGTTTCAAGAAATTGATTATTCGGAAATGTTCCAATTCGGAAATTTTACAGTGTGGAAAATCTTACTTTTCCGGATTTTTCAGTCGTTCCCATTTTTAAAAATCTGAAAAATAATAAATATTCTAATGTTATCTAAATTAAATTAATCAAATAAATCAATTAATTTACTGAATTTGATTAGTTCGTTCAATTTCATTAATTTCATTAATTTTAATCATTTAATTTATTATATTAATTAAATGAATTAGATAATATTAGAATCTCAATTTCTTCAGATATAAAATAAATTCGACTGCGTTTCTATTTAATATTCAACTTTTATAAAATTTGAGTTACATTATCTCGATAAATAAAATGTGAATATTTCAAAATGTACCTGTGAGAAAATTTGCATATCCGTTTTAATCAATATACGGCATTTCAAAAGCATAAATTAGTATAAATGATTTGAGAAATAAAAAAAAGATTACATTAAATAACATGATATTTTTTATCTACTGAATACTCATTTTATTTTTTAACCTAATGCTCAGAATATGTTAAAAACTATCCACGTACCACTTGAACATGCTAAAATATAATTATTTTTAATCACTAATAACAAATAAAAAATTCTATTTTTGTAAGTTTTAAATAAGTGCGCGCACGGCAGCTAATGAAGCGCCATATGCATCGCATGCGCAGTAGTGCAAGGTGCCCACGTTGGGAGCACTGCCTGGATGGCGTGACAATTTCGTGCAATACGCGCGCAATAACGACTAGCAACGCGGCGTTACTGGTCGTTATTTATTGTTAAATAATCATATTAGTGATCATGGAAAAACCAGCGCGAAGAGGAAGGAAAAAATCTTTTGCCCTCATCTCGTGGACGGATTTGGTACAGAAGGATGTAATTGCTACGACAACTCTTCTAGAATGAAGCAGACAGCCCGGTTTAACGACAACCCTCACGTGGAAGAACAACATAACCAACAAAAAAACAAAGCATCCAGCAAAAATAATTTCTATTAGCAGTAGGTTACAATTTTTTTCAAACGTGTACCAATTGTGCCATATCATAATGATATAATGATTTGAAAGTGTCAGAATCGAAAAATATAATGGCTTTGAAGTTATAGATTTGTTCATTCTTTTAAAAAAGTCAACAATTTTCAAATATTATGATAGTTTTTTACATTCTCATCAGAGAAGGTATTATAATTGCAAAGTTTGACCCCCCCCCGCCCCAGTTTTTGTCAAATGTCCACGTTTTGAGACCTGAACCCGAAAAACGGGGTTTCGCGAATGTTCCTGTCTGTACGCATGTATGTATGTGTGTCTGTAGATTTTTAGTCTTAGCACGACCACTTTCGAAAGAATTGAGATTCTGGATTGGGCTTTGATATCCTCTTTGAGTGTCCTGAAATATAGGTCCAGTACGTCAGCCAGTGCGTATGAAAATCCAAAAGTTAAAGTATTTTCCAAATTTTTGAGACCGCTTCCTTTCAAACTAAAAAATTCTACGTTCGGTTATTAGTAAAAATCAAAAAGATGAACAATTTATTATAATTACTTTTTTTGATAACAAAAAAAGACTGGAGTTATAGCATTTACAAGATTCCAAAAAACAAACAACAATGAACATTTCAAGCCAAACAACACATAATATGAAAAAATGTAAGAAAAAGAAAATAGTTGCTTTTTGAACAAGCTACAAGATTTTCACAAGAACTTTTCGAATTTTCATGGAAAATCACAAATTTAAATTTTCATCGCACAAAAAAATAATCAAAAATTCTCATTTTACGATCACACTATGAAAGGTACAAAAAAAGATGAATCAAGAAAAATTGTGTATCCAAAAAAGATTCACAAATTTGTTATAAATCACATTTTGATAGCAAGCGTAGTTTTTACTTCATTCCTAAGAAACAACATTTTAATTAAAGAATTACATTTTTGGTTAACTGAAACAAGCTACGAAAAAAATAAATAAACAAAATTTGTTCACCTTAAAAGGAACTACCAATTTGTAATAATTCGTTTTTTGGAAGGATGCGTAGTTTTTATTTCAATCGTAAAAAATATCATTTACAATAAAAAAATTACATTTTTGGAAAAACGACGCAAGCTACGGAAAAAAATTCATCCACAAAAGTTGCTCACCCAAAAATTATCCACAAATTTGTAAAAATATTATGATTTTACAGCTAACAGAAATGAGTTGGACCATTTGCTTCTTACTAGCTCGGGAATAGTACTCGATGAGCTCGATAAGATTTTTTCTCAAGAATCGTTGACCGAAAAAAACAACAAATTTCTCAAAAAGACAAAAACTTAACAAAAAGAAAATTTAAGTTTTTAAGATATAAAACATCCAGAAAATGAATACGACTATAAAAAAGATCGATATATATTTGAAAATATTGAGTTTTCGAAGAAATTGGCGAACAATAAGGCAACAGTCACAAAAAATGCCTCTGCTTCGTTTGATGATTTATACCAAATTAAGATATTTCGCTATAGACTTAACTATAAAAATATATGGAATTCAAAATATTGAACCTAATTTTTAAAATTATTTTTTCTTGTGCGAAAATAGCAAATTTAATTTCCTTCTTTCGTGAGTAACAGAATTATTCTGTCGACTCTCAGAGAAAATGCTGGTGAATTACTCAAATTACTCATCCAAAAATTACTTTCTGTAAACAAGGATCAAGTTATATTTATACAACTTCTATAAAAAAATAGTGACAATGAAACCAAAGCAATTATGCAAGAA
This sequence comes from Andricus quercusramuli, assembly GCA_932178445.1. Taxonomy (NCBI): domain Eukaryota; kingdom Metazoa; phylum Arthropoda; class Insecta; order Hymenoptera; family Cynipidae; genus Andricus; species Andricus quercusramuli. The sequence continues at coordinate 14,308 of CAKNXH010052548.1, forward strand.
TTGTTCGGTTTTTCAGGAACGAAAACCGATTGATCTGCAGCTGTTAACAAAAAATGCACGAATTACCAAAACTAACCATTTTTGGCGCTCAATCCTCGCAATCGTAAAGTCGGAAAACTGAATGATTTGACGAAGAGGAGAGTAATTTTCAAGAAGACCATTTTTCGGATGATAATGCTCGGTAGTTGCATGGAAACGACTATGCCTATAAAATTACTATGACAAAAATTAAGTCATGTTTGAGTTGATCAATTACTTATAATTCCAAAAAATTATATTTCACCACGAGAAACAATGTGAAATTTTTACTCAATAAATAAGCACTCAATATCTATACAATATGTATAATTTATTTTACAACTCATTTTTTGCACCTTTTGCAATTTTTTGGTTTTAATCTTTCGGTTTTTCGCAGTTTCTGCTGAAAGAATTTCGCGAATACAATACTTAACAATTTAGAAAAGTATAAATATTCTCATGATTGCAGTACTTTTATACAAATTTTGACTCAACATATAAGCTTTAGGACCTAAATTTAATCGCCACCGAAAGTTTAGGTGACAATTACAGGCTTAGAATTCAATAGGCAATACCATGGAATATACATGTATAGGGTGTTTTTTTTATCTTGAGACATCGAAATATCTTAAGAAATACGCATCCAACAAAAAAATCTTCGTGATAAAAACTCTTTATTTTCGAGGGGGAAAAGAAAATCCGCAAACATTTACCCCACACCCCACCCTCTTGGGACGGGGGGCGTGGGTAACTTTAGAATTTCAAATGGGAACCTGTATTTTTTATTGCAGATTTGGATACTTCATTAGACGCATTTGCAAATTCCGCGAATGGATAAAAATGTTCGAATAACACTTATGTACTTTGCAATGGAGAATCTGAATCTGCAATAAAAAATGTAAGTTTCCATTGAAAATTTTACAGTCACCCTTCCTACCGATCCCAGGGGGTGTGGTGTGGGGTAAATTTTTGCGGAGTCATTTTTCTTCCTCGAAAATAAAAAGTTTTTATGACGGATAATTTTTTTCGTTGGATGCGTATTTCTTTATATGTATATATTACGTTAATGATTGTGAAAAACGCTGAAATGAAGGTGAGATCAAAATATCGTTTCAACTTCATTTCGACTGCAAAAATTGTAAAAACGGTAATAACTACAACTTTTGCAGTCGAAATGAAGGCGAAAATACATTAGCTGACACACTTGATTTATTTCTGTCCACTTCATACTGATTTCCCTACTGCACTTTAAATTTCGATTCACAATTTATATTATAGATATATTATTATACTCACCGACAGGTTCAGGAAAAATTTCGAATACGAGCGTAACAAATGAACGTTTATAACAATATGATGAGAAAATCAATTACGCCTATTTGAAGATTCAGAACAACAATTACAAGGTAAATGTGAAACAGACGTGGCATCCACGTACATAAAATGTTGGCAAGTCATCCAGTCGCAAGTGGAAAAACAAATTTCACAATTCTTCCATTCCGGCTTACTTTACTCACGAGAAAAATAAAGCCTTTAAAAACCTGTGTTTGTACTCGCCCAGATAGCACAACAAATTCGTTGATGATTTCCTGAAACTGATAATGCATGAAACGGAATACTACATTGGAAGGTTAAGTTTCAACTAATTTCATCATGCTATATTCTAATTTGACAAAACTAAATTAGTCAATAATAAAGAATATAACAGATTCTTTGAAATTTTGTTTTGAAAAAGGCTGCGTCTAGTTGCCCCGAAAAACTGGCGTAGTTGGAAAAGGGGATTAAATTAATATTTTCATTTAAAATCTCATAAATTTTCAACCTAAAGATGTTTTCATTCTCTTCTTATGAATGTTTAAGTCAGCTAACTAATAATATATTATAATAAAAAAAAATCCGAAAATACTGTGGCATTGAAAATTTAGATTTATTAAAAAATGTTTACTCTCATTAAGCATCCTTTCATCTCGGAAGCAAGTTTGGCTAACTTTTTTTAATATGTCTTAAATTTGAGATTTTTTAGTTTCATTGAGTTTTTAAGATGAGCTGATATTGTCATTTAACTCGGAAACTCAGCTCAAGATTCAAATTTAAGCAATACATTCTCATTCAAGCAATTCGAATTCTGATTTGAAATAATATAAAATTGGAATTCTTTTAAATTCAACAATCAGGAATCAAGAACGTTTTTAATAAATATAAAGAAATCTTGATCATATTTCACAGTTATCATTTTTAAAAGATTGTGAATTCTAAGGCAACAATAAAAAAGTAGTTCAAGTGCACGACATTGAAATCATCAAAAACAGGCATCATAAAAGAAGTGGTATCTTATCTTGTGCATAGCGTAGGACTGTACGACTTGTAAATTCGGTTTAAAAATATTCACAGCTGTCAGAGAAAAAAATTTCTTTCAAGAAGAAAATTTTACAAAATTTAGAGGTTTAGAAAAAATTAAAGAATATTGATTACTTTTCCTAAAGTAGAAAACATTAGCGCTAAAGAAGGAAAGGCTAAAAAATTGCATTTTTCTAGAAATGGTCAATGCACCTTTCAGCTTCTGATTCCGGATCTTGGTAGCAAAATCAGAATATTTTATAAAAAGACTGACTGTAACCAAAATAAATAAATTTTCAACAGAATTATTGAACTTTGAAGCCCAAAATATTATTTTTCAATAAAAAACTTAATTTTATACCAAACATTTTTTTCAAAAGAATAGCTCTTCCCCTTTCCTCTGGAATTCGCATACATTTTCGAAGCAAAAATGGAATAATTGAATTTTCAGTTGAAACAAATAATTTTCAACCAAGAAAAAAGGACTTTTCTACAAAATAATTGAATTTTCGACCGAGAAAATGTCAATTTAATTTACAACTTGGAAAAAACGAATATTCAATTTTTGAAGATGAGTTTTCTACCAAAAAGAAGTTTCAAAAAATACATTAATTTTGAACTCAAAAATTATCAATTTTCAAGCAAAAATGGAATATTGATTACAAAAATTCATTTATGACTAACAACAAAATGAATTTTCAACCAAATAGTTAAACTTTTATTTAAAGAAATGAATTTTTAGCTGAAATAATGAATCTTCAACTAAAAAATGATTTTTTTACAAAGACAAACTTTGAAGAAAATACACCAATTTTCAACAGAAAATAGAATAGTAAAATTTTCACTTAGAAAAATCAATTTTCAACAACAACAAAAAACAAATTTTCAACCAAATAGTTGAATTTTCACCTAAATCAGATACATTTTTTACTAATTTCCAAATAATTTTCTAGCAAGGAAATGAGTAATTGTTCAAAAAGATATATTTCCTACCGAGAAGATTAATTTTCTAGCAAAAAAAGATAAATTAAAAAAAAAACGTGAATTTTCAATAAACCAAAAAAATATTTTAATTTTAAACCAAAAACTTTTGAATTCAATCAAAAAATTTTTTTTTTGACAAAACAGTTCAATCCTCAACCAGAACAGATGAGTTTCCAATCCGACAGTGTGATTTTCAACCAAATAGTTAAATTTGTAACCAATGAAATAAATTTTCAACTAAAATTATGAATCTCCAACCAGACATGAATTTTCGACTAAAACGATGAATCTTCAACAAACGAAAAAAGAATTTTCTACCAAAAAATACTAATTTTCATCAAATTACATGAATTTTCCACTAAAAAAAATAAATCTGCAAGGAAAAATGAAATATTAACATTTTCAGTTAGAAAACTTTATTTCCAACAAACAAAGAAATTAATTTTTATCCAAATAGTTAAAAATTCATCTTTTTGGCAGAAAATTAATCTTCTAGACTGGAATTTTATCTTTATGGATGAAAATTAATTTCCTCAGTTGAAAATTAGTTTTTTTAAATTAAAAATTAATTTTCTCAACTGAAAATTTATCTTTCTTGATATAAATTTAATCTTATTGGTTGAAAACGTATCTGTTGGGCTGAAAATATAGTTGAAAATTTGATATTTCCTTGCTTTTTTTTCAAACTAGATTTTTTCACTAAACATTAAACTCTTCTCTTCCAAGATGAAAATTTATCTGGCTTAGGTAAAAATTCTAATATTTTGTTAAAAATTCACTTTTCTTGGTAGAAAAGTTATCACATTAGTTGTAACTTGATCTTTTTGTTTAAAATTTTTTTCTATTCAATGTTAAATTATTTTCTTGAAAATTCTGTTTTTTTGTGGCTGAAAATTTAGTAAAACAATCTTTTTTCAACTGAAAATCAAATATTTGGATAAAAATTAATTGCTTTGTTTGTTGAAAATAAAGTTTTTTAACTGAAAATGTTAATATTTCATTGTTTCTTGCAACCTGACTTTTTTAGTTGAAAATTCATTTTTTTGTTAATTGAAAATACAATTTGAATTTTTAACAAAAAGGAAAGACTTTTTGCAAAATAAAAAAATTTGCTAACAAATAATGAAATTTTTAACATAATATTTTCGGTTCGGAAAATTATTTTCCCTGATTCTTTTAGGTTTTCATTGATCTGCGTGTATTTGTTGATTTTAAACAAACCAAAATTAATTACTTACGAAAAGTAAATTTTTTTTCAAGAAGAAAATATGAATTTGACAAAAATTAATTTTCTACAAAATAGCTAAAATTTCAACCAAAGCGATGAACCTTCATGAAGAAAAAAAATTCAACAATGTACTTCAACTTTTAACCCACACAGTCGAATTTTCAATAAAAGAGATTATTTTTTAACAAAATAGTTAAAATTTCAAGAAACAGTTGCATTCTATCCCAGAAAGATGAAATTTCTACTAAAAAATATGGATTTTTGAATTGGAAAAACAAATTTTAAACAAAAAAATTGTTGAATAATTATCCAAAAAAGATTTAACTTGGCTTCTTAATACCAAAATCTGAATTTTTAGCAAAAGAAGAATCTGAATTTTAACGAAATTTATCAATTTTGCAGAATTTTAAAGAAATTCTGAAGAAATTTGTATAATTTTCAAAGATTAGAAGCTTTAGAAGGTCTAAAGAGATTGAAAAAAAATTTTCTTACCTTTCGCGTGAAAATTTTAAATAATTTTTTATGCTGATCTGAATTTTCAGCAAGCTGTATGAAATTTAAAAAAGTATGTACATATATTTTAAAGCAAAGAAAATATTTTGGACAATAAGGAAAAAAAACATTTTCAAACAAAAAGATGAAGTTTCAACTAATGAGATTACTTTTCTTCTGAAAATTTTAAATGTTGGCTTGAAATAGAATCAATAAATTTTCATCTTAAAAAATCGTTATTCAACGAAGTAAAGTGAATTTTCGAGAAAATAGTTCAATTTTCAAGAATAGCGATAAATTTATAACAAGGAAAAAAATTTACTGAGAAACTCAATTTTTTCCCAAAAAGAGGAATTTTTATTTATACACATGAATTTTCAACCAAATAGTTGAATTAGAAAAAAAAAAGAATTTGAAAGAAAAAGTTAGGTTTTAAACGAAAGATAAAAATTTTGAATCAAAAATATAATTGCGTTTTAACATCAAAATATGCATTTTGAGCCAAAGTAAATTTTCTACGAAATTGATGAATTTTCCATGAAAGAGAATGGTTTCTGTAAACAAAATTTTTGAATTTTTCACCGAACAGTTCTATTTTTATCCAAGAGAAATGAAATTTCCGCTGAAATAGATGAATTTCCAAATTATGAAAATTTTTCTTCAAGAAAATAGTTGAATTTTTCTCCAAAAAAGATTTTAGTTGACTTTTTAAAATCAAATTATGAATTACTATCAAAAATTGAATTTGTTACGAAGATACTCAAATTTGTAATGCAAAAAGACGAATTTTTGTGACAAAACACTCGAATTTGCAAATAAAAAAGAACTCAGTTGACTTTTCAACATCTAAATATGAATTTCAATGAAAAAGTAAATTTTCTACGAAAGGAGTTGAATTTTCAACCCAAAAAGACTATTTATCATTTTTCCTGACCATTAACATTCAATCCTGCTCGGTGGGTTCCTGTCACCACTACGTAGCGCGTCCTCGGGTTGCGGATAGAGGAACGGCCCGTTAGGCTGAACAGCCCTCAGGTTAGCTGCGAATACAAGAATAAGCAGCCGCGGACAGCCGATAGGAACCAGTCGTGGGTGTGGTGAGCCCAGCCTAAGATGTTGGCCTAGCACTGGTAGAAAACACGATGACCATGGCTTGGGAGGACCCACCCATCCACGTTCATACGCAGTGGGTGGGTCCTGGCAGGCCGAGGTGCAGCGTGTATCCACCTAGAAACACTACCCCGAACCAAAACTAAAAATCTTGTAAGGGAAAAATCCTGCTGCCCATTGGACACCGCAGCGATGACACTGCCCGCAAGGGATGTGTGGAATGATTCGCCTGTATAGGGCCAAAGGGGTACTGATGCCAGTATAGGCGCGCTGCCTTGCAGGGGGACGTTAGGATACGAGGATGAAACTGTAATGTGTCTGGCGACAAGTTGACATGGTCCTTGTCAGAGCCGGAAAGCTCCCATACTTAGACCTAGGGAGGTATGGGGGTTATCACTCCTGGGACAGTGGACTCACCTACGATCGGAATAGGATCCTAACGTGCGGATTATCTTGAAACTACCATGGCTAACTTGCAAAAACAAAAAACTACAGTTAAAGATTTAAGGGTGGGAACTCTAAACGCGCGTAGTCTATATACTGGCGGATTTAGCGAACTCATTAAGATAGCAAATGATTACAGAACTGACTTAATAGCATTTCAAGAAACCTGCTGGTCGGGAGATTTCGGGTCAATTTCTAAGGATAACTATACTTTTCACTTCGGGGGAGCTAAGGGGCGCACACTGGGGACCGGTTTTCTTATTAATAAACGAATTTCGCAAGCGGTTATCGACATGCAATTCATTAACGATCGGTTATCATACATTGTACTGAAGGGTATTTTCAGCAAACAGGTATTAATCAACGTGCACTGCCCCACCGAGGACAAAGACGAAGACACTAAAGATCTCTTTTACGAAACAATCGAGCAGGTTTTTGACAAGTTCTCAACTTTTGACGCAAAAATAGTATTGGGAGATTTCAACGCGAAAATTGGAAAAGAACCGATGTATAGGCCTACAATAGGATCAGAAAGTTTGCATGACGTCAGTAATGATAATGGAACTAGAGTAATAAACTTTGCAGCTTCAAAGAACCTCGTTGTGAAAAGCACATATTTCAAGCATAAAAATATACATAAGGCCACCTGGAGATCACCAGATGGTAACACTCACAATCAGATTGATCACGTTCTAATTGACAGAAGACGTCATACAAACATTCTCGATATAAGATCGTATAGGGGAGCGGATTTAAATTCAGACCATTTTCTCGTGATAGTAAAATTAAGATCTAGACTAGCGATCAGTAAGAAAACAAGCCGCACAGAGCCAACAGTCCGTTTCAATATAGATAAGTTCAAAACAGCAACAGAAACATTAAATTATCAAGTTGAGATTTCTAATAGCTTTGACGCTCTCCAAGAACAGAGAGACGATAACAATAATTACGAGGAGGACCCGGAAACCCTATGGAGCAATATAAAAAAGGTGGTAAAGACAGCCGCGAAACTTACGATAGGTTTAAAGAAAGTAACAAAAAGCAAACCATGGTATGACGAAGAGTGCAAACTCGGGTTTGAAAAACGCTGGAAGGCCAGACTAAGTAGTTTACAAAATAAGTGCGATCAAACATATAAGAAGTATCTCGAGATTAGTAAAAGTACAAGAAGGCTTTATAGATCCAAGAAAAGGGAGTGGGAAAAGAATAAAATACTAACAATAGAAACGCATAATAAACAGAATAACCCGCGCGAGATGTACAGGGGAATCAATTTTATAAGGAAAGGCTTTCAAAGTAGAACGGAAGTAATGAGGGACGAAAATGGCAACCTAGTAGCCGATGCGACAGAGAGACTGAATTTATGGAAAGAATATTTCGATAAACTATTAAATGTACGCGAAGCCCCCGTTGAAGGTAATCTCGGCGAAATCCACACTGCTGATTTATTAATTGATGATCCTGCTTATATAGAAATAGAAATGGCCATAAAGAAGTTGAAAAATAACAAAGCCGCGGGCATCGACGACCTACCGGCTGAACTGATAAAAAATGGAGGCCCTTGCCTCAAAAGACAAATTTATAAATTAATACGCACAGTTTGGAAAACAGAACGCATTCCAGAGGAATGGAATGACTCTATTATTATTCCTATCTTTAAAAAAGGCGATAAAATGAACTGTAACAATTATCGGGGAATTTCACTTGTGTCGTCGTGCTATAAGGTCCTGTCCAATGTAATCTTAGGTAGGCTAACTCCTTTCGCCGAGGAAATCATTGGGGATTACCAGTGTGGATTCCGCCGAAACCGATCTACAAGCGATCAAATGTTCACAATTAGACAACTGCTAGAAAAAAAATGGGAATTTAATGAAGCAGTGCATCAGCTATTTATCGATTTTAAAAAAGCTTACGACTCTATTATACGCGCGCGAATGTACTGGATCCTAGAGTTCCTGGGTGTGCCAAGAAAATTGGTTAGACTTATCGAAATTTGCTTAAGCGGCAGTAGGGGAAGAATACGCGTAAACGGAAGGTTATCTGAAGAGTTCTCGATCCGCGATGGCCTGAAACAGGGCGATGCACTTTCGTGCGTCCTTTTTAACTTAGTTTTAGAATACGTGGTTAGGCAAGTGCAGGCGAATCCGACCGGTGCTACGCTCAATGGGGTAATACAAATTCTTGGATATGCGGATGATCTCGACATACTAGGGGATGATAAAGAGACGGTAGCTAAAAATGCAGAAATCTTGATCACAAAAGCCAAAGATATTGGCTTGGAGGTTAGCGAAACGAAAACAAAATATATGACCATCCTCAGATCTGAACAAAGTAATCAAGACGGGGATCTAACAGCCGGAAATATGAAATTTGAAAGGGTTAGCGAGTTTAAATACCTCGGGTCAATTATAACTAGCGAAAATAGGATTAAAACGGAAATCAACGCGCGGCTGCACGCTGGCAATGGGTGCTATTATGCAGCAACCACGCTATTAAAATCGCGATTGCTATCTAGAAACATCAAAGTGAGAATTTACAAAACGATAATAATGCCGGTCGTCATGTACGGGTGCGAAACGTGGGCGCTGACGAAAGGAGATGAGAATAGGTTTAGAGTTTTTGAGAATAAAGTACTTAGAAAAATCTATGGTCCAAAAAGGGACGAAGAGACAGGTGAATGGAGAAAACTGCATAATGATGAGCTGCATGCTCTCTACGGGTCAGCAAATATTAATAGAGTAATGAAAGCGCGTAAACTAAGATGGGCGGGGCATGTAGCAAGAATGGGAAACGAAAGAACGGTGGCGCAAGTTTTAAGAGGGAGGCCGACTGGCAAGAGACCCTAAGGCAGACCAAGAAACAGATGGGAGAAAAATTTAAGGGATGATTTAAAAGAACTAGGAAATGATTACTTAAACTGGATGGAGGATGCACAGGATAGAGATATGTGGCGGTCTCGGGTTAGTGAGGCAATGAACTTCCGAGTTCGAACTGCTAATCTATAATATAATAATAATTAACATTCAATCACAATTCAATCGTCAACGGCGATGCCACGCTGAAAACACCAGTTCCCGTTAGATCACTGAAGTTAAGCAGTGTTGGGCGCGGTTAGTACTTGGATGGGTGACCGTTCGGGGAATACTGCGTGTTGTTGACCCGTCGTGGGTGTGGTGGACCCACACGGTAGTATTTATCCACCTAGAAACACTACCCGAATCGGGTAGTGAGGCAATGAACTTTCGAGTTCGAAATGCTAATCAATTTTTTTTTATTAACATTCAATAACGAGAATCTTAAATGTGTAACATTTTCAACAAGAATTTAAAATTCAAATTTAAAATCTATTAATTAAGGATGAAATTTTTGCAATGTTTAGCAATATTTCACTCTTCATTTGAAACCAGCAATTATAAACCAAATATTGAAAACTAAACTTTTTTTTAACTGAAGTATTTGAAATAGAAAGCCTTGAATTTATCAAATTTCTAAGCAGAAATAACATTTGCACAATTATTAATTTGGAAAGAATTTGAGTTAGTTTAAGAGATATTCCCAAGTTTTGAGAAGATCCAAAATTCATTTAAATTTAAAAACCGGAAAAGATTTCGAAAAATGGAAAGCAAAATTTTTGAAGATTTTGAAATAGAAATTTGAAGCTTTTTAAGGATCTTTAAACGTTTTGAGACCAAAAAAAAATTACTTCCGAAGTAATTTAAAACGTGAAAAGATTTCAAACGATTTGAAAGACCCTGTAGATTTTCGAAGTTTCTATACACAGCATTCATAAGCTTTTTCAGCATTTTGAAAGGGTTTAAATGAATACAAAATTTTTATCAGAATTCTTAGAAAAACTAACAATTTTTCTTTTAAAAAGTTAATTCATAAAATTTTTTAATTTTCAAGGAACCATATTGGGAGGATCATTGCCCTCCAGCAGAAAGAGAAATTTTTTGAAGTATTTTCAAATGTCATTATTCTTTTCAGAGAAGGAAGAGTAAGGTGAAATAGGCTTTGTAAATAATTCTTGTTTTTTACTTTTGAAGCCATGACTCTCAAATGCGCGAGGTTTATCGCAGAGACTTATCTTATTTACATGTTTCACAATATTGCCTTCCTATTATTTCGATGAATCTGAAAATATTCTAAACTCGAGTTTTTTATCTAAATTTTCTATATGTGGCGTTTTTCATTTCTATAGCTTCTTTGAATTAATATATAGAACACTAAATAAATGCGTATATTGTCAAAAAGCAATTAGAACGTTCTACAAATAAAGATTTTTAAGTCAAGAAAGGAACAAAAAGTTCATCCAAATTCTTGAACCTTTAAGAAAAAGACCAATTCTCTGTAAAACAGTTGAATTTCCAAACCGAAAATATCAATCCTCAATAAAAAAAATAAATAAATATCAGAAACAACAATTTTATCAAATGTTTGGGAATTTTTTTGATCAGGCATAATTCAGGGATTTAGAAAAAATTTTGCGAAAGTCACGGAATTCCAATAATTTTAAATAACTGCCAAGAACAATCAATTTGAAATTTTTCAATTAAAATTTCAAATTTTTTTATTCCGTTTATAACATATTCTAGGTTGAAAAAGTTACACGTTTACGATTCTTGTATTTGAATGTTCATATACTTCTTGATTGAAATTTATATTTAGATGTCGAGAAGTCAACTGATTTTTTGTTTGTTGAAAATTCAACTGTTTTGTTAAAAATTTGTGTTTTTGCAATACAAATTTTAGTAAAATTTAATTTTTGATTGTAATTCACATTTTGGTTCAGAAGTTTAATATTTTTCTGTCAAAATGTAAACTATTACATTTTACGTTGGCAGTTCATTTGACTTATGATTATGATTTATGTTTTGATTGAAAATTTAACCATTCCTTTCGATTTATTTTTTGCTAAAAATTTAATTATTTTGTTAAAAATTCATGCCATAGAATGAAAATTCTCCTTTTTCGGTTGCATTTTATTAGAGATTATTATTTTTCGAAGAAAATTAATATGTTTGGTTGAAAATTTATATTTTTGATTCAAAATTGATTTCTTCAGTTGAAAACTTAACTTTTTTTTTAAATGCTTTCTTTTTAATTCAACTGCTTGGTTGAAAATTTGTGTGTATAGATAAAAATTCCTCTTTTTGAAAAAAATTGTTTTTCTCAGTTGAAAATTTATTTATTTTTGGTCATAAATTTATTCCTTTTTTTAAAAATTCAAATATTTTGTTGAAAATTCAGTTATTCTATTTTAAGTTAACATTCCTAATTTTTCGGAAGAAAAGCAATGTCATTAGTTGAAACTTTATCTTTTTATTTGAGAATGTTTTTTTTTCCATGAGGTCCAAAATATTTTCCTTGCCATAAAATATATGTATATGCTTTTTAAAAATTTATATAATTTGTTGAAAATTCATATCTTTTGCCACAAAATCATCCTCTTCGTTGAAAATTCATATTTTTGGTTGTGAATTAAAATATTCTGTTGAATTTTTTCTGCTCAAAATTAATTCTTCGAATCTGAAATATGAATATTCCATTTTTAATTTAAAATTTATATTTTCATCAATCTAAAATTTTACTATTCCAGTTGAAAATTCCACTATTTTGTTAAAAGTTTTGTTTTGATTTTTAAATCTTGATTCAAAATTTAACTATTCCAGTTAAAAATTCATAATTTCAGTCAAAAATTCGTCTGTTTTGTTTGAAAATGTAACTGTTGTTTTTAAAATTACATTTTTTGTACAAACGTTGTTCTTTCCTTAACTGGTGGAGTGATTATTTCATTCAAATATCCTTTAATTCTAATCGAAACTGCGTCATTTTCGTTAAACATTAATTTTCTTAACTGGAAATTCAACTATTCAATTCTTGTTTGAAAATTTTTCTGTTCCAGTTGAAAATCAACGTATTTTGATCATAATTTATCTTTCTAGTTGTAAATTCAACTATTTTAGTTGAAGATTGATTTTCTTAGTTAAAAAATTCATCTTTTCTCTTTAAAATTGAACTATTTCATTTGAAAATTCATGATTTTAGTTGAAAATTCATCAGTTTCGTTGAAAGTAAAATTTTTATCTCTGACAATGTAACTATTCCATTTTTGGCTGAAAATTCATCTTTTCACATTCTCATCATAATGAGAAGGTATTGGTGTTATCTGAAAAATGTCTCGCGCGGATTCCGTCAAACGTCGACGTTTTTAGGCCCCCTGAGTCAGAAAAAATAGTTTTCACGTCGGTGTCTGTCTGTCGTTCTCGTTCTGTGACATTTTTACTGTTTGCTTGAAAAATATTGGATTTTGATGTAAGCCGGTTTTGTAGGTGGCCGACTTAATCACTGGAGTGGGTGCGATGTGTGTGAAGTTATTTCAGACAGCTCGGGTGGAAGGCTGGTCGGGCGCAGATGGGGCGCTGGCCAGGTACTGACGTGGAGCCGGTCCGTGCAATTGCAGGGCCGGTCGGGCGCTGATCAGGGGCTATTGGGGTACTGGTGTCCCGGTTTAATGAAGAGGATGATGGTTCGTGTCGAGTTAGGGCTCTGATAGGGCGCCAGCCAGGCGCGAGTTGCTGCCGACACTGGGGTTCGGCGTGCCTGAGGGTGGTACCCGCTCCTCACGAGGTCGTGTGGAGTCGACTGTCGTCCGCCTAGTCAGCGACGGGCGAAATGAAGGCGGGCTCAGGATGGGCGAGCGGAATAAACCTCGCTCCGAGACGGCTAGTGAGATCTTTGGTGGGCCACTGTCCCGCCGGAGGACGGAGTGCTCCACGTGCAGGGTACGAAGACCTTTTTTTTTTTAAGGACGGAGTCCCGTCGTCAGGGCGGAAGGAAACTAAAGCCTGAGTCTTCGACAGAAGTCGGGAGTCACACGGAGTCGTTTTGAAGGCGGGGAGAAAAGGAACTCGTCCTCGTAGACGATGAGGATGTCGTCGGAGGGAGGAGGCGTTTTAGGAACGGGAGTAGTAGGGAGAGTGTGGCGGAACCATTTACCGGGAGTAGGAGGAGGTTTGGTAGGAGTCCGAGGAAGGGTATAGTCGTCGAGGATCTCGCGGACCGGAATAGGCCGCCGTGGCTCCGAGGGTACCGTCTCGCAAGTCGACGGAGCGACCGGATGCCGGAAGGCGAAAGGCTTCAAATCGTCGTACCGTCCTGAGAAATCAAGACGACCCGACGATAGGAAGGTCGACGAGGTAGGTTGAGGAGGAACGCAGAGGAAGCCTACTCGTGAGCGGGGTGAGAGAGTACAAGAGGTACTCACGAGCAGGATAGGATGGGAAGGAGCGGCAGAAGGAGCGGGTGCTGGAGAGGCATGGTGAGCAGAGGTGCTCGGAGAGGAGGAAGGAGGTTGGGAGGCGAGGAACCGCAATTACCGGGTTTGTTGTTTGGGACGGGAGCGCTTTTGCTTGTGTCCTCCAGGCATACGGAAGGTTGGAAGTGCCTGAAGGATGGAAGAGGTGAAATGAAAGGAGAGAAGTGAGAGAGAGAGGGTACCGGGGCCCAGGGCACCACAGCACGAGAAGAAAATAGTAAGAGCGTAGGAATGAGTAAAGAGTGAGAAGGAGAGAAAGAGAGAAGAGGGTACCGGAGCCTAGGGCACCACAGCACAAGGAGAAAGTAGAGAGTGGAATGAGTAAGGAGAGAAGGAGAGAAAGAGAGAAGAGGGTACCGGGGCCTAGGGCACCACAGCACAAGAAGAAAGTAGAGAGTGGAATCAGTAAGGAGAGAAAGAGAAAGAGAGAAAAGAGGGTACCGGGGCCTAGGGCACCACAGCACAAGAAGAAAAGGAGAGAAAAATAGTGTATGGAGAGAGAGATAGGAAGGAGTGAGGAAGAATTAATTTGAGAGGAGCTTGGATTTGTTTCTCTAGGTTTATTCCTTGATCTTTGTGCAAAGAGGAGATCCTTCGATAGTCGCGGGGCTCAGAGCACCACACAACCCAGAGCACGGGTATTTATGTGCGCGAGGGGCGTGGGCCTGAGTGAAGCGGCTGCTGGCCCGTTGATTGGCCGAGACTCCCGAAACTGGAGTCGCAACGAAGCGGTATAAACTCGCCGTTTATATGAGTATAATAAGGTTTATTCAAGTTTACAATGAAGAACACTATGCATACAATAAATAAAATAACTTTCTAGCACGATGTACATTTGTACAAATATAAATGATTTTTGTTTTATTCACGTTAATTTTGAGGCCCATGTTCTTCATGCTTGTATTAAGTTTATTCAACATTCTTTGCAAGTCTTCGACTGATTCTGCCATAACAATCTTGTCATCTGCGAAAGCCAACCCACGTACCTTGACGGTTTCGAGATCTACACCTTCTTCGTCGAAGAGGGAGTTCTTAGACATTTATCCATGAATATGATAAATAGCCACGAGGACATAACGCATCCTTGTTTCACGCCTTGCATAATATCGAACCAGTCACTCAGTTTTCCATTTACCCTTACACTCACTTTAGTACCTTATATTTTATTTTTATTGCTTGTAGGAGCCCTCCATTTACTCCGTACTCTTTAAGGACTTCCCAAAGTTTACTTATATTTACCTTTTCAAATGCTTTCTCTAGGTCAATAAATGCACAGAAAACTTCCTTTCCTACTCTCAACCTTTTTCCTGTGATCTGTCATCCTTTATACCCAAAATCAGTTAGTCAAAACGCGGAGTAACCAAGGAGTAACCATAAAGATCTGGCGCTCAAGACATTATTTTAGTTTCATGTTTAATTTATTAAATAAGGCCGAAGATAATTATGTATATTTTCACGATTTAGAATTGAATTATTTTTGTCACAAATATGTGAACAAAAAGTGAATAATAAAGACCGGGATGAAATGCGACAACGAGAACTAGAAATTGTGTACGTTAAAAATCCTTGTCAAAAGATGTGTATTTTGTATGCAGTAAAACCTAACCTAATACGTACATACACAAATAAAAAATAAGTATTGGAAGAAGAAACTTAGAATCTTGAAACGAAAATTTTAAATTACTTTTTCCATTCAGTATGCGGAAAAAAATTTGCCAAGGAAAAATGATTTCTAAAGAGAAGCCAAATATAATATATATATTATTATATTATATATATATATATATAATTTACATTCAAAATAACAGCATGAAGTTATTATTCAGTGAAACATTACAAACAACTGTTAAGCTCCATGTGTCACCAGTTTACAATGTAAAAGAGTGAAAACTTATGAAATTCTTAGCACAATTAGAAAACACCTGCTGTCCGTGCACAAACTGTTTTTCCTTCCTTTGTCCTTTCAACAGCACACCACAATTTCTCACAACAACTGCCTTGTGGATGAATTAGCTTGAACTTGCCGTTTATATGAGTAAAATAAGGTTGTGTAGGTCCTCCCTTATAATTGCATTCTTGTTTTCTTTCATCGCACTTTTTTTCGGGAGGCTTGGCGTCTTTGGCTATTGCACTGTAAATTAATGTCAATGCCAATAATCCAGTAAATACCGTTACCCCAGTTTTCGGAAATAACATTTTTGTTATCTGAAAGACGGTTGAAGATAGGTTTATTCATGTTTACAATGAAGAACACTATGCATACAATAAATAAAATAACTCTCTATCACGTTGTTCATTTGTACAAATATGAAATAAAAAAATTTTAAAGAAACTTTTATTTTATGTTAAATCGAGGGGATACTCACAGAGAATTCTCAGCTTGCTGCGCAGGAAATCCTAGAAGAACTCTTAAAGGAACTTTTGGAAATCTATCAGCAATATAGCCGCCTCTATTTGAAGGTATCCAGATCTTGCGGTTAGCAGCGCCTCGCTTCAAATAGAAAAAAAAGAAGGTTAAGGAAACAATTTCTCAAATTTGAACGTAGTTTTTTTCTGAGTGTTGATTTCGAAAGCACTATGCGTTAGGAAACAAAGTTTTCTAAATTTAATATTTATTTTATTTGGTTTCAATAATTTTGAAAAGGAAATAAATAAAAGGAAAACCAGTACACGAGGTGGATACGAGTACGAACTGAATAATGGAAAGAAGTGACTGGGTTTTCAAGGAAATGTTCTGCAGTATTTTCTTATTTTGTAGCTAGACTTCTGACCACTTAATTACTATTTTTCAATTAAAAAATGGAAAAATGTCTTTTTGAAATGGCAATTAAAATTTTGCCGGCTTCAAGATTATCATTTTGAAGGAATTAAATTGAGGTTACAATATAAAGCATCAGCTTAGGCCAAACTCCTAGCTCCTACGATGATGCACCGAGAAGTTGCATCATATAGGAGCAAGGAGAGAGTGCAGAATCCACAGCCCCCCACTATAACATCTCTTGCGTATAGTGGGAGCAAAGAGAAGGGCGCGGCCTATAAAAAGAGTCGCGCGACTCAAAATGGGCAGTTGGGTGCAGGGCTCCCAATCTTGCTCCCCAACCGCACTGCGCATTCGTCGCGCCGAATTACTGATTGGCTGCATAGCGCGCGCTTATTTAAAATGTTTAAAATATGCAAATTAATTGTTTTAAACAAATAATAATTACAAAATGCATTAAAATACATTTTTCATTGCAAAATATACTTTCGCAGTCATAAATGTAATAATTATTTGATTTCACTGCTGAAAACGCATTATTCCTTCGGACATCGAAGAAAGATTTCAGCAGTGAAATCAAATTATTATTATATCTATGACTGCGAAAGTTTATTTTGCAATGAGAAATGTATTTTTATGCATTTTCTAATTATTATTTGTTTACAATTAATTCGCATATTTTAAACATTTTAAATAAGCGCGCGCTATGCAGCGAATCAGAAATTCAGCGCGACGCATGCGCAGTGAAGTTGGGGAGCAAGATTGGGAGCACTGGTTGGGTGTGACGAGGCAGCTCGCGGGTTTCTTGGGACGTACCTTAAGGCCATGTAGCGAGAGGGTCACGTGACCAAGCTAGTCCTCAGATTTTCATTGTAAACTTACGCCCAAAAGAAATAAGATATCGCGCTCAAAGTTTGGGAAATGAAAGAGGAGACAATAATGTTCACGGCTCTGGTCTTTCCTGGTGGAAAATTTAAAGAAAAAATTCCGAATAAAATAAAACTGGAAGCTATATCCATACTTTCCATTGTCAACTTACGTCCACAAGGGAGGAGATATCGTGCTGACAATTTAGCACGCTAAGTAGAAGGCTCGCGGGAAGGCGGCTCTGGTCCTAAATATTTGAAATTGTGAAGAAAGTTTTTTTACTAATTTGGAGAAATACTTTGGTAGTAAATATTGAAAATTGTGAAACATTTTTTTGAAAAAAAGAAAATTTCCTACATTACCAACCGGTTTGCCAATTATCATTCGTGAAGCGGGAATGCATCGGTCGATATTTATAATTTTCATAAATAAACTTTTTTCTTCCCCCAACTCCGTGCCTTGCCACATACGATCATTTACTATTTTTTAATATTTTCGGAAAATTTTTCCGCGATATTCAAACTTTTATTTTTAAATATGGGTAAAAAATATGTATCTCAGGACTGACTCGATCAGCTGTTATACTCATTGCATGGCCTTAAGGCGCTTCCTCAGGCTTCAATTTTAGCCCATGTATTACAAATGACGTGTTTCCTCCTAAAAGGATGAATTGTTCGATGTAGAAAATCCATGTTTTTCCTTTGAATTCAACTATTTTCGGTATAAAATCAAAATCCTTTTTGTGGTTGAAATATAATATATCACGTTTTTCGTTGAGAATTAATCTTTTTTGGTAGAAAATTCAACTACTTAGTTGGAAGTGGAACTACTTTGTTAAAAATTTATTTATTCGGTTGATGATTCATCATTCTAGTTAAAATCTTCCTCTTTTATTGAAAATTCAATTCTTTTGTTGACAATAATGTTACCTAGATGATAATTAATTATTTTAACTGAAAATTTAACTCGTACATGTTTGGTTTAAAATTTATCTTCAAGTTGAAGATTCAAATTTTTGGTTTAAAATTCCTGTATTTTGTTGAAAATTCAAATGTTGTGGGAGAATATTTCATTTTGTTGGTGACTAATTCATCTTTTTGATTGGAAATTCCTTAAAAAATTAAAATATTTTTTTGAAACTTCTTGTACTTTGTTAAAAAATTCATCTATTTTGTAAGAAAATTCATATTATCGGTTGAAAATTGATCGTTTTGATTTGAAATTTGTATTTTTCTTATTTAGAATTAATTTTTTAAGCTGGAAATATACCTTCCATTTTTTGTCGATAATCTATCTTTTTGATAAAAATGTAGTCTTCTTGGTTAAAAATTATACTATTTCGTTAAAAATTTACTTTAATTTGACTGGAAATTAATATTTTTACTCAAAATTTGAATAGGTATCCTATTTTTAGTTGAAAATTTATCTGTTTTAGGTTAAAATTCAACTATTTGTTGAAAGTCCGTCTTTTTTGGTAAAAGAGTACTCTCATTAGTTGAAATTTCACCTTTTTGGTTGAAAATTTAACAGTTTTGTTGACAAATCGTTTGTTTTTTGTTTGAAAATTTATTTTAGAAACTGAAAATTATC
Organism: Andricus quercusramuli; assembly: GCA_932178445.1. Taxonomy (NCBI): domain Eukaryota; kingdom Metazoa; phylum Arthropoda; class Insecta; order Hymenoptera; family Cynipidae; genus Andricus; species Andricus quercusramuli. The sequence continues at coordinate 33,454 of CAKNXH010052548.1, forward strand.
CTAATTTATTTTTGGTGGAAAATTTATCTTTTCAGTTTGAAATTCATGTATTTGGTTGAAAATTAGTTTTTTTTAAATTGAAGATTCATCATTTTAGTTGAAAATTCACTTTAACTATTCCATTTTTTGTGGCAAATTTACTTTTTTTGATAAAAATGTAATCTTTTTCGTTAAAAAATTATCTGTTCAGTAGAAAATTTGATGAATCTATTTTTTAAAGAATTAATTTCTTTGGCTAAAAAGAAAACTATTTGGTTGAAAATTCTTTTCTATTTGTTGATATAGAAAATTCATGTTTTGGGTTGAAAAATCCACTATTTGGTCAAAAGTTCATATTTTCGGTTGAAAATTCATCATTGTGATTGAAAATCAATTCCTTCGGTTGAAAATTTGTTTCTTTTTGGATGAAAATTAATTTTTTTAACAGAAGATATAACTATTCCATTTTCGCTTGAAAATTTACATTTTTAGTTGAAAATTAATTAATGAAAACTCGTTTTTTCTAAATATACTTCTGTAACTGAAAATTGAAATACCATATTTTTGGTTTGTAAATTTATCTTTTTTGGGTTAAAATTGAATTACGTCGTTAAAAAATAATTTTTTTGTTATCAAAAAAATACATTTTTTACTTAGTTGAAAATCATACTATTTGGTTTAAAATTTACTTTAATTTTATTGAAGATTAATTTTTTCGGTGGAAATTGAACTATTTTTTGAAAATCAATGTATTTGGATCAAAATTAAATTTTTTAAATTGAAGATTCATCATTTTAGTTGAAAAATCACTTGAACTATTCTATTTTTTGTTGAAAATTCATTTCTTTCATTGTAAAAAAAAATATTTAGTTGAAAATTCGTTTTTTTTTTGTTGATAGAGAATTCATCTTTTGGATTGAGAAGTCTACTATTTGATCAAAATTTAATATTTTTGTTTAAAAATTCATCATTGTGATTAAACATCAATTTCTTTGGTTGAAAGTTCATTTCTTTTAAGTTGAAAATTAATTTTTGCTTTTCAACTGAAGATATAACGATTCCATTTTCGCTTGAAAATTTATATTTTCAGTTAAAAATTATTTAATTTGACTGAAAACTCGTTTTTTTTAAATATTCTTCTCTAACTGCAAATTTGGAATATTATATGTTTGGGTTGTAAATTTATCTTTTTTAGTTTCAGATTGAATTATTTTCTTAAGAATTAATTTTTTTGATTGAAAATTGATTGTCTCAACTAAAAATTTAATTGTTACGTGGTCTGTTAAAAAATAATTTGTTTCAATGAAAAAAAAAATATCTTGTTGAAAATTTTTTTTCTGTTGAACATTTATTTTTCTGATATGCATTTTCCCGCGAAATTTAAACAATGTAATTATTATTATTGAAAGTAGAAAAGATGATCAAGGTGATCCGAATGGACAGATCATTATGAGCTCAAGAGTCAAATGATCGATGAAGCAAAATGCTCTGCAACAAAATTGATCCTTTTTTTACTGTGCTTTCGACTTAGACTCAATGACAGATTTATTGGTTTATCATAGTAAATAATAATATTATACACGAATAAAATTATTTAATGAAACGAAATTCAAATGAGGAGCCGGAATTTGCGAACGGTAAGTATCGATTGTCGAAAATCACAATCGATAACTACACGACGAATCAGAAGTGCGGAAAAGGCGTTACGATATTTCGACTTTGACTCAATCGTCTTTTTAGAATAGGATAGCTTGAAGCCGAGCTTCCCTTTGTTAAAATTCAATTTATGAATATTTTAATAATTATCAATTTTGTTCAAGTGGCTCGAATCGTGTGATGCTGTAAAAGAGGGAACGTCGGATGAATTACGACCGACCACCTGGGTTCAAGTATCCCCGGAAAGCTTCACGCTATGATAGGTAAGAGAAATCATTGTAAAATTATGGAAAAGAGAAGGATTTTCTGAATAAACCCATTTTTTCTATCCGCTTCTTACTGATTACCCCTATTACGCTCAAAAATTCGCTTAAAAATTCATATTGCAGATATATTATTATACTCACAAACAGGTTCCGGGAAAATTTTCAGTACGAGCGTGACAAACGAATGTTTACGGAAATATGATGAGAAAAGCACTTTCGTCTATTTAAAATTTCATATGGTACATGGTACATATCTAGTACATGGCCATCGTGAAAAAGACGTCGCCTCCACCTACATTAGATATTAACGAGTCATTCAGTCGCAAGTGGAAAACCCAATTTCACATAGAAGATTATTGGAAAACAGACGTGGCCTCTACCTATATAAGATATCAACAAGTCATTTAGTCGCAAGTGGAAAAACAAAATTTACAGTTCTTCTATTTCGGCTTACTATATTCACGACAAAAATAGAGCCTTTAAAAAGATGTGTGTGTAATCACCCAGCTAGAACCGAAAATTCGGTGATGATTTCCGGAAACTGATAATGCAAGGTTCGGTTATCGTTTATACCCGAAATCAGTTAAAACTAGTTTGAACTCGTTGAATCACGAAAATAACAGGAGCGTTTATCAGAACTAGTCTGAACTAGTCAAAATGCGGAGTAACCAAGTGCTTTTGTGAAAACTGGAAGAAATGTTGAATTTCATCTGATTTAATGTTTTAACTGAAATTGTCAGTTACAACTAGAGTCACCTAATTGTGCTTCTGAAAGAACTAGTTTTACGTACACTATTCAGTGAAAACCTGAAATACTGACTGAGATGAGTAATTGGTCATTGCTCGTATCACTCTTTCAGCTCGCTCTTAAAAAAAAACTGTGCCAGCGACTGGTGACAGAAGAGTGATTGGTCACATCTCGAACCATACTGAATACTACAGTTAAAACTAGTTCTTTCGAAAGCACAATTGGGCACATCTAGTTTTAACTGATATTTTTAGTTAAAACACGAAATAAGATGGAATTCAAAAAATATTCGGGTTTTCACAAAAGGACATGGTTACATCGTGTTTTGACTAGTTAAAACTAGTTTTGACAAATGATCGTGCTAATTTCACGTTTTAACCGGTTAAAACTAGTTCTAACTGAATTCGGGTTGAAACGATAATATATCCAAGAAAATGTCCGCTTGTGAGGGAATTTCGTACGATAATTTTTAGGACAGTTTGGTAGATTTATTTAAATTAATTCGATGCGCAGTAGTATTCTATGGTACCTAGGGATGCACAGTAGTTTTATGTCCCACCCAGCATACCGCGGGACATAGTACCGGGAAAGAATACAAATACAATACAATAACAAAAATAATAATCGTAATAACCGGACGCAAAAAGCTGTTCTTCTGGGATTACTCCATCTGGCCCGTCAACACTGTTCTTCATAACATTCTACAAAAGATTGTTAGCCTTGAAAAAAGTACCCATGTCGTTTGTTTTGATGGCCGTGTATTTTATACACCACCCTGAACAATTTTCGTTGAAAAATCAAAACAGCAACAAGGAGTTTATGATTTTTTTTTAAGTTTGGTAAAGTGGCAGGTCACTCTCACTCATCCAAACTTCAGACATGACTTTTGAATTTGAGACCGCAGAACAGACAACGGATACTCTGTAGTGCGCCAGGACTGAGCGGGCTGAGGTAATCTAACCTCCGGAGCTTATAGTGGGCACAATTGATAAGTTTAAACTTTAAAGAATCAAATTTGGTCTGTAAGAAAATATTCTGAAGAGCACGAAGACTTCGCAGAAAAGGATTCGGAGGAAGACTTCGAAGGAGGTAAACTATATTGTTGATCTTACAAGCATCTTTTCAGTTCTCTACTCACACGTATTGACATTTCATATTTATAAAGTACTCTTTTTGCAAAAAATAACGGAATTCGGTGTAATCACAGAAGAACCAAATCCACGAACAAAACGTTGGACAAGAAGAGAAAGAGACATCCAATCAGCAGTGGTGGTAAGTATCGTCATAGAAGCCGCTGATTTTTTATTGGTTCGAAAATACGAAATTTCTATGTTGAAATTGCTTAAAAAATTGTTTGGAAAAATTTGCATATTATTCAATTTGTGCACTACTTTAACAGAGAATTCAAGTGACCTTGACTCTACATTTGAAATTGAAAAGGATAAAGCAGAACCAGAAACTCAGGCAGATTCTGCTGGAAGGGAAACTATTGAACGCAAATCCTTTTATATTTTATTTGTATATATTTAATGTTATATATTGTAGAATAATTTTCATTTAACCTATTTAATTTTTCGCAGGCCTCAATGTGAAGTTGCAACTTTACGAACATTTTTCGGAGAGAACGGGAATTGAACGCACAGGCTCGAAGGATAAATTTTGTTCATCGTTCAGAAAAATCGCGAACCCGCCAAAAATGCCGCAACAGGATCCTTCAAGGGTTATTCCAGTTCAAAACTGTGAACAAATGTGTAAGTGATTTTGACAATTATTATAATAACTATAATACGAAAATTGAATTAGTAAATCTGAACAACATATTTTTACACTATTCCTTGCTTAATTATCGCTATTACATTTTTTAATGATTTTGTTTCTATTTTTCAGTTCAGATGCTAATAAGAGTAATGAAGGGCTTGCGAGCAGATATCAAAGCAGTTGCTGCTAATCAGGTGATGTTAATTAACATGTACAAGTCAGTAGCTCGTACAAGCTACACTGACAGCAAATCTTCCGCCGAGAAATATCGTTTGGACTTGCCGTTCAAGAATTTGGAAGATTTTAAAAACTTCGACACAATCCTCAATATTGATGATGAGTGCTGCAAGGGTTTTGTAAGTTTGCCTTCGTTATAATCAATTTTTTTTACATTTCCACTTTCCTTCGCAATGTATTATCAACTTTATATATTCTACTAATATATTTACAGAAAGATTCCTTGCTCTTGTTTTATGACAAGGACGATAATATTCGGAAAACAATCACGAATTCAATAAGAAAATATATATCACAAGACTTAAGCCAGCAGTTTACTACAGTTAAAAAGTTCCCAAATAAGGAACTGTTTAACGATTGTAGTGTGAGCTCATTCATCGTAGGTAAGACAATTATATGAATTTTTATTATAGTTCTTGTTGCACAATTGCATTCTATTACTTGTGGGCAAGTATCTTCTTAGTTAAGTTGACTACTTAAACTGCTTAAGTTAAATAAGAAAAATGATGACACTGAGGCCTCAGGACACTGAGGTGAGTAATTGGATTAACATCGAATAAATTTGAACTAATTTGCTCAATCGCATTAACGAAAAATCAGTTATTTTGACTGTACTTTTAGGTGACCTAACTTAGAAAAGTAATGAAAATGAAAATAGTTATTCCAAATACTCTTCTTAGTTCTCTAAGGCCCCAATGTATTTTCCTTAGTTAGTTAGATTAACTATTTCCTCCAACTAAATAAACTTAGTTGACGATTTACCCGTAATTTTTTCAGACAGGCATATAAACATGGTTCTTTCAGTCAGTACCTATAATATCTAGTATGTTGGCATTGCAAATTTAACTGAATTATGTATTAAAAATAAGTCCCCGAAGGCGATACTTGAAAAAAAATTACCGCCAATTATTTATTATTATTTATAACCAATTATTTATAACCCAAGTTAGGGCTACCACTGAACCCCTGCCAGCTGCGGTCCCACACCCCCAGCTTAAAATTAAATGGACAGGAATCTTGGAGGATCCTGCATACGTTCCTGTAGATGAATCTGTACACGAACCTGTACAGGTAATCTTGACGGTTCCTGTGCAGAAATTTGAGGAAGGAAACTGTACATGATCCTGCACAAGAACCTACACTAACAAAGGAATCTTTGGATAAATCCTGTACAGGTTTCTTTGCTGAGAAAATTGAGGCGCAGGTTCCTGTATAGAAACGAGTATAGTGTCTTTTGAAGAAAGCCATAAGAGTAACCTTTGGAAGGATCCTGTACAGAAACGCGTATACGGTCCTTTATCGAAGACCATCACGAAAACTTATGTCGCTTACAGCTGTAACATTGCCTTGCTGTTATTCCCTTGAAGATTCAACTCACTATCGATAGAGCCAAGCGACTAGCGAACCCTGGTGGATTAGTTCCTATGCAGGTTCATGTATAGGTTCCTGAACAAGTTCCTGAACATGAACCCGCGTCTCAATTCAAATGAGCGGGATGTGATAATATTTAAAAATGTTCAAGTTATTAGATTTTCCGGCCAGTTTCTGAATGAAAACAAGATCATTTTTCCGTGAAGTCACGCATGGAGTGACCCTTCCTCCCATTTGTCAATATTTATCACGTTTGAGAATAACTCTCGTCTCCCTTCCTCACGTTGCGTGACATATTAGGTGAACCCTCTTATATCACCAGATTTCGGTGGGGTGGGCACACAATATAATTCAAGAGTTTCCCTTATTGATAAGGGGATAAAAAAAACCACAAGCTAGTTCTTTATTCATAATACGGAACGTTTGAGCGTTTTATTCAGCTGGGGTACATAAAATCATTCTTGTCCAAAAAAGCATTTGAGAATTTTTTTAAAAATTGTTGTGCATATCGCCTAGAAATGTGTCCGGAAATTTATTTTTGTATAGATTCAAACTCAATTATGATTTTCAGATTGGTATGTGACATAATTTCTATGGGTCACCCTTAGCCTGATAACAATTGAATGGATGTTTGTTAGGGCAACAATTGTTTGGCACTTTATATGCATAGGGTTTTGAATTAAGAACACATGATTGGTTCTCTTGCCGGCACAAAAGCCCTCCGGGAACCTTGATGGACTCAGCTTTTCCTTTGGGAACGATGGCCAATGCCAATATTATAGCTAGTAACGTTACCCCAGGATTTGAAGGCAGCATTATTGATATCTGAAAAATGATGAATATAGGTTTAGGTAAGTTTACAATAAAGAACATCAGGCATAAAATAATTAAATAAAATAACTCTACAGCGTTTTGTACATTTGTGGAACTACATTATAGATATTCATATCACACCACTGAAGTGGCTGTTTAAAAAGTACGTCATGCTATTTTCAACACTTTTGCCACCCCTGCCTTTTTTCGTCATAAATCATCACAAAAACCTGGAACAACCCAGAGTGCCGTCAAAAACACGAGCATCCACCTCATCTTTCAGGTGAAAATTTTGTTTATTTGTTTGATAAACGTCTAGAATAAAACGCCGAACATACAATCATCATATTTATCACAACACTATCATGGAAACGGCGTGTTTCATGCTTATGGACTGAATGTAAAAATGGCGTGCTTCGAACGATGTGGATGGAGACGCACGAAATGACTCTTTTTTGGAATGCCGTGAAGTTAAAATCACGAAAAGGCTTTTTTTCATAAAAATTTTCACATTTTAAAACAGTTGGAATGGAGATAGTTAGATTCGAGTTAAATGAAGATAGAGATAGGTTTATGTTTTCAGCGATAACTGTAGCGTGCTCGCCTCGCCACCTAGTCACGGGGGAAGTTACATCCGCTAGGCAGCACCAGCTTCTCTAGTCAAAGTTTCACAAACCAGGAAACACAAAAGAGTTAACAAAGGAGCGTTTCTGTAAAAGGCAGCGGAGGAGGTTGTTGAAACACTTGGCCCTGACTTCAAAATCAGATAAGGCAAAGTGCATCAAGCATTATTCATCTTGAATACTCACTTCTAAGGGCCAGGATCAAGGAAGCAAAGCAGAAAAACTTCCGACAACAGCTCCTCGACAAGAGGATGCAAGGCATCTTCCACAGAAATGTCAAGGATCCGTCGATGTCTCATGAGCGGACGTCTGCTCTCCTCAAATCACCCGGATTTAACTCTGACATGGAGGGTTTCATTTTGGCGTGACAGGACGGTATCATTTTCACTTTAGCATACCATTGCTACATTTGGAGCCAATACGTTCCTGATGATAGCTGCAGAACGTGTCAAGCGAGATGATTACTTCTTTTTCTTCACTTTTTCTGTGATGTTTGTTGAGGGTCCTGGTCAGAACCCGACCCCTTTGAATTCTTACGCGTTCGGGTCCTGAATGAACCTTTGCTGGACCATTACCTCATCATTTTTTTCTTTTGTGTAATTATTTCAGAAAACAAACAATAGTTTTATTGCGATATCGAAATTGTAAATCATTTATGTTCGAAGTGCAAAAACATAAGTCCGCCTTGAATTTTTACAGATAAATTCATCCATCAGAGTTTCTAAATCGAGCTTATCAATATTTTCAGGGTATGTATGTGAAATCGCGACACGATTCAGTCGGTTTTGTGCCATAGTCGATAGCAAGTAATTTTTTACTCTAAGAAAAACAGAAAAACTTCTCTCACTGGATCAAGATGATCCAGGAATGGGTATGAGTAATTCAATGAATCTCGAATATTCAGGAACGAGTTCTTGACACCAAACGTTTTCCTTCATAAATTGCACGACATCTCTTAAAGATTCTGGTCTTACTTTCTCACGTTTCATCACAACCAATGCCACATCTCTATCACTTAATAATCTGAAATCGTTAAAATCCCCGTTGTAAAATTTAATGATTTTTTTCACGCCTACTGTTTCACCAATAATGAATTGTTCTAATGTCTGAAAAAAGAAACCACTACCTAAACCTTTCTTTCACAATAGCCTGCACAAACACCTGCCTACTCTATCGTCTACTTCATTTTCCTTTCTCGTAGTTCACGTGCATATGAAGCGCGCACCAGCTGACTAGCTTTGTTAGTGCGGTCTGATTGGGTCAGATCGGATTTGGTCTTTACGGAAAAATTCGAGTTATTTTGAAATATATTTAGAAATTTGTAGATATTTGAATTCTTAAACTCTACCGCTGTCGTGAGTTTGATAATTCAGTAAATGATAAAACTATTCGCCATTAAAAAATGTTTGGGCACTGAAAAAAATTTTTTAGCATCTTTTATTCTTTTTGAAATGTTATCAATTGAAAGGAAGATAAAAACTTTACGAGTTTGTTTTTCAGAACTTTCGATCCTCCAGCAAACTCATGAGTATGATAATTCAGTAAATAATAAAACTATATACCATTGCAAAATACACGCGTGCTAAAAAATTCGCACAAATTGTGAAGAAGAGCTTGAAAAATATTGTGTGAAACCAAAATCGCATTTAAAAGAAAATAATCAACTTCTGCTTCCGCGCTGACGTATTGCTTCATCGATATCAAAAAAGTGTGATCGAAAACTGGTAATCCATCCCCGAGATGTGGAGTTGTTGAATATAGGGGAAAAAAATTTGATGAAAAAAAAATTCATTTTCGAAATCGTCACTGAATACTCAAAGTAACCTGGGCAATGAGATGAATCAACTTTGAAGTGAATAACGCTACGTTAACTTCAAATCAGAAGGTGCTATATCCATTGCTTGGTGTATTTTAAAAGTGATAGTAGGAAAATACATGAATTCCCAGCCAAAAAGTTGAACTTCTTCTAAAAATTGTCAGCTTTCTCCCTAAAATTCAATAGTTTTAATTTTCGTTTGAAACTATTAATTTGCAAACAAAAGAAAATAAGATTTTGTAAAAAAATAGTTGCAGTTTCCAAAAGACTTGAGCCTGCAGCTTACTACAGTTAGAAAGGTCCCAAATAAGGAACTGTTTAAAGATTGTGGTATGAGCTCGAGCATCGTAGGTAAGAAAATTACATTGATTTTTATGATATTTCGTATTGCACAATTGTATTTTATCAGTTATAGTTTACTTTTTATGCTAAACTTATCGACATTTTTTTCAGACGTAATTTGTATGAGATACCAAATTTCCGAGGACGAGGTTTCTCATGCATCAAAGCCGTCTTCAACAACGCAAAGGACTGAGACGGTAATAGAAAGCTGCGGATAAGCTAGAACCCTTTACTTCTTCACACGTTTCTTAAATATTCTTTATTTTATAATTATTATCTTTATTTCTAAAGCACATACATATATTCGGTTTCGATTCCTTCAGCACAGAAACAACTTAGGGCAAATAGTGTTGTAGGTAATTTCGTATTTTTACCTGTTCGTATTGGTAAAACACAAATATTACCCTCGATGGGCAGAAACAGTTTTTTGTTCTCATGAAAGTTGTCACCAACGTCTTGAAAATTGGAAGCCACTAGCTTTGAATCGCTGAAGTGAAGCTGGCTGATGGTTGGTGTAACAGGAGAATCGGGCAAGTGTGGCTTTATAAAGGCTGTTTTGCCGAATCGTTAGAACTGTCAAAAGTTCCCCACAAGCGTTGGTAAAATCAGAAAAATACCGAGACGCCAGGGAAAGTTTACCCACATGGGGTTATTTTTGTTGCAGGTAATCTTTACCCCGAAATCCGGGTAAAGTTTACACTTAGTTTTTTTTGTGAGAATAGAACTGAAGGGCCTATGACAAAGCCACTGAACGCTTCCTCGGGTTGCAGATAGAGGGTCCCTGTACCAAGGGTTTTCACTGAATATGGCTACAATAATTAATAAGCAGTCGCGGACATTTGTCCAGATTTGGTCTCGAAGAAATAACCCAAGCTCAAAGAGGTAGAGACTTTTTGGTGAGTGGTATACAAGATCCCGAAAACACTGCAGTTGAAAGAAGATACCGAAAATATCATCCGCTTCAAGGAATTTTGCGACAACCTTATGAAATCTGAGGGGGAATGTCCATCAATAATTGTCCAAAAGGTAAAAAAAGCACTTAGAGGCACGAAGAACTTTTCCGCTGCTTGACCAGATTGTATCGAGAACTTCTGGTAAAAGAAGTTTACTTTCACACACCAACATTTTGCCCGCATATTTCCTCTCATATTTGAAGTCGGAGACGCTCAATCCCCCATGTGTATGGTGTTAGGACGCACTATACTCCCGCTGGAAACAGACAACTTGGCCAACCCAGAGAATTACAGCCCAATAACTCGTCTGAACAAACTGTATAAGATCTTTACAGCTATCCAAAATAACAAGATTGTTCGACGAATTGAGCCTGTGTGGTCAGAGATGTACGAACAACGTGGTTCGAAAAAAGGTGTTGCAGGTTGTAGACTGACCCTGCTGATTGACAGGTGTGTCTGTAAAGACACTGCAGCCCACAAGCGTGTCCTGTCAATGGCCTGGATTGACCATCGGAAAGCTTCCGATTCAACCTCTGATAGACTTATCATCTGTCTGTTGGAATGCTTAAAGGTACATCCGCACAAAGTGAGATGCATAGAGAGATTGATGCCTCTTTGGAAAACTAGATTTACTATCTTATCCAGAAATTATCGCGTGAAAACGAACAACGTCACCTTCCAGATGGCTGTCTTTCAGGGTGGTGCCATGAGTCCTTTGCTTCTTTGCATCACACTTCTGCCTCTATCTCTTGCACTACGGAATTCTTCTGGATATCTCTGTGGCGACAATAATCAGCGCAAACATAAGGACCCCGAGGTTGTAGATATAAGTGTTATAAGACATCCTGATACTGGAAAGACCTATACATACTAGGGCGTTCATCAAAGCCGTATTCAGGGCGTAACATCAGTGAAGGAGTCTCTTCGAAGCAGATACTTATGATCAAAGAGTACCCGGAATTTCTCATTCAAAAAAACCGCACTTAAGATATTGTCAAAAACATTTCTTTTCTAGGTTGGTACATATGTTATCTAGTGTTTGAGTGCCATTTTTTGAGAGTTTGTGCGTGATAGCTCTGTAAACAAATCATCGTTTGTTGGTTTCTGCGAATTTCGCAATATCGAATTTTTTGGAGCAAAGAGTTTGCATGAAATGTTGTGTTTCTAATCAAATATCGTGTGCACAAGCGTTGAAAACATCGAAAAAGTTAAGCAAATTGTCCTCAAAGATCGTCGTGTAAGCATCAGGGAGATATTAGAAAATCTTGGCGTCTTGTTCGGCTCGGTGCAGAGCATTACGCACGATGTTTTGGGCATCAGGAAAGTTGAAGTGCGGCTTGTGCCGAGAGTATGAGCCACGCCGGCTCACTAATCTCATCTTGTACAATTTGTGCATTGAAAACCTTTGTGACATTTTTGCCCGTGAGTTTTTTTTTGGGAAATTTTCACGCCTGGAATATTTTTTGGAAATTTTTGCTCATAACAAAACTTGGGTCGTTTCTCTGAGAAGTGCATTTCTTTAATTTTTACTGTATTTTTGCGACAAAAATTTATATCAAATTAGTGAATACTTTGTGGTTAAACAAATTTCCTCTTTCCATTTTTTTTCGTCTCTCATGTCTTTTATCCAAATATTTTATTTATTTATTTTTAACATAGTTTTTTACGAACAATGCAAAAACTACGCGTCCCCATAAAAACGTGATTGGTAATAAGTTTGTAAAACTTTTTTGGTTGCACAATTTTTATCTATTCATCTTTTTTGTATCTTGCATAGTTTGACCGCAAAATTGAATTTTTCATGTGGGAGAAGGAAACTATACATGATCCTGCAAAAGAACCTACACTAACGAAGGAACCTTTGGATAAATCCTGTACAGGTTTCTTTGCTAAGAAAATTGAGGCGCATGTTCATGTATAGAAACGAGTATAGGGTCTTTTGAACAAAGCCATCAAAAGAACCTTTGGATTGGACTGATAAAGGGATAATGAAAAGAACCACAAGTTAATGCTTGAATTTATTTATTTATAATACGGAACGTTTGAGCGTTTTATTAAGCCGGGGTACATATAATCATTCTCGTCCAAAAAAGCATTTGAGAATTTTTTTCGAATTTTTATGCATATCACCTGGAAATGTGTCCAGAAATTTATTTTTTTGTAGGTTCAAACCCAAGTACGATCGTCAGGGTTCATGTGACACAATTGATCATGATCATCCTCAGCCCGATAACAATGGAACAGAGGGCTTTTAGGGCAGCAATTGTTTGGCACTTTATATGCATAGGGGTATGAATTATAAACACATGATTGGTTCCCGTTCCTGCACAAGAGCCCTTCGGGAACCTTGATGGGACCAGCTTTTCCTTTGGGAACGATGGCCAATGCCAATAGTAACAATGCTAGTAACGTTACCCCAGGTTTTGAAGGCAGTATTATTGATATCTGAAAAATGATAAATAAAGGTGTATTTAAGTTTACAATAAAGAATATTATGCATAAAATAAATAAGTAAAACAACTCTATAGTGTTTTGTACATTTGTGGAACTATATTATAGATATTTATATCATAGCACTGAAGTGGCTGTTTAAAAAGTACGTCATGCTATTTTCAACACTTTTTCTACCTCTCCCCTTTTCCGTCACAGATCATCACACCAAGCTGGAACAACACAGAGTGGCGTCAAAAATACGATCACCCATCCCATCTTTCACGTCAAAATTTTGTTTGTTTATTTGATAAACGTCTAGAATAAAACACCGAACATACAATCATTATATTTAGCACAACACTATCATGGAAACGGCGTGTCTCATGCTTATGGACTGAATGTAAAAATGGCGTGTTCCGAACGATGTGGATGGAGACGCACGAAATGACTCTGTTTTGAATGCCGTGAAGTTACAATCACGAAAAGGGTTGTTTCCATAAGCATTCTTACATTTTAAAACAGTTGGAATGGAGATAGTTAGATTCTAGTTAGATGATGATAGAGGCAGGTCGATGTTCTCAATGATGACTGTAGCGTGCCTTGTCTCACCATCTAGTGACAGGGGAGCTTACAACCGTTAGGTAGCACCAGCTGCTCTAGTTAAAGTTCCACAAAAATTCAAATTGCGTAAGTTTAAAAATGCCTTTATTACACAAATATCTTGACTTTTTTCTTTTGAAACTGAATTCTACCCAGCAGCGCTACCCAGCAGCTTGCAACCTCCCAATGCAGCTTGTGTTAGAGCAGAGCGAGCAGAAAAATAATGAGTGCATATAACCTCATCGATATCACGTCTTAATTGTAAACCCGTGAAATAATTAACAAAAATTTTGGATGTGGAAGAAAGTGGAGAGTTTCAGTGCACCTCTTGGAATGCGTGAAGCGGAACAATTCGCTACTCTGGATTTTCTGCCAGGAAAGACAACAAAATTACACGTTCAGAATTGATGTTTCTCTTCACAACAGGATTATTCTGGGAAGAACACTTATAGTCGCAAATTGTTGAGATCCTCTTCTTGAAATGGTCAGGAAACACAAAAGAGTTAGCAAAGGAGCGTTTCTGTACGAGGCAGCGGAGGAGGTTGTTGAAACACTTGGCCCTGACTTCAATATCAGATAAGGCAAAATGCATCAAGCATTATCCATCTTGAGTACTCACTTATGAAGGCCTGGATCAAGGAAGCAAAGAGGATGCATGGAATCTTCCACAGAAATGTAAAGGATCCGTCGATGTCTCATGAGCTGACGTTTGTTTTCCTCAAATCACCGGGATTTAACTCTGACACGGAGGGTTTCATTTTGGCATGTCAGGACGGCATCATTTTCACTATAGCTTACCGTTGACACATTTGGAGCCAATTCATTTCCGATGATAGCGGCAGAACGTGTCATGCGTACCCCGAGCATCTAGGACACATACTATCTTGTTTTTCAACTCATGCGGGAACGACGTAAATCCAGAGGCACACTGCGGCACTGAGAGTGCTTTATCGCCATTTCTGTTGCTCTTACAGCATTAGCCTCAATAATGCTCCTCCAAACGCTCCTAGGGAACTAGAGTTAATTCTGGAACATGAGAAGAGCCGCATATACTGGATCTGCATAATTTCGACACTTGTTTCTGTCGCGCACTCGAGGCCGCACATAGTTTTCCTTGAGTTCAAGAAACGAAACGTGATCGTTATCAAATTTTTGGCACAAGCCGACACGAACATCACGGACAAGGAGAATGAAAAGAAAGAGAGGTTACAGCTGAAGCGTTATTCCGATTTTGGTGGAAGCGGGAATAATTTTCTAGAATGACACCCGGTCCCATTGAAAACCCGCGATTTTCCTTATGCACAAATTTCAATTGAATATATACGTATATACTATCCGACTCGCTATACGCACAGTACATCAAAAATATAATAATCTGACTATACCATACTAAATCTATATTAATGGTTGGTACAGGTGCCTACACTACACTGACTACGTCATTCATTTTCGTAGCGAAGCCATTGTCAAATTACAATTGTTGGATTCGAATACTGTTTATACCTAATCCGGAAAGTCAAGATTTTGCTGATCCTAGGACGCAGGATTACGGTGTATAACCACATGCAGATACAGGCGCAGTAATAAAATCAATTCGGAGCTTAAGTTTCTTCATCGGATGGCTACCTACTGTATTGATCGTCTGAGGCCTTGAGGTTTTTCTTGAATGAAGAAAAATTCTGAGTGGGCTGTTCGATTCTTTTTGACCGGCAGGATTCGAAAATGAAGGTCTCAAAATCGTAGCTGCTCCCCTTTTCAAGATATAGTCAAAAAATGTAATTCTTCATTAAAAATGATGCATTCAAATGGGAAGATAATGTACACTATGTAATTCTGTCACAAATAGTGAACATTTTTATTAAAATTGTATAATTGAGTGTTTTGTGAATAAAAATCTGTTTTCATTACGGCCTTTGCTAGTTCTTCAAGCACATTGTCTAAGTGATTAATATTGTCAATTTTTCTTGTAGAAAAGCAGAAATCAACTATTTTGTTCATCGCCTTCAATGCACTCACGTGAGGTACGAAAACAGAAGGACCTACATTTTTATAAATATTAGGATCCAGTAATTCATCGCGATATTTCAGCACTTTTCTGCATGAATTTCCTTCAAATATTTCACCATGCCAATTTTTGGATTATACTTTCAGTTTAATAGACCAGTGTAGTGCTCATTCTCTACTAAGTAACGATATTAGACCGTCCCAAAAAAGGTGATTGGCAAACCTTGTAGAATATGCAGCTCGAGTATGATGCATTTTTCGTAAAATAATTTTTTTCCACAAGGACCACAGACCTTCCGTCTATTATCTTCATGACTACACTTATCCACGGGGATAGTTTTAATAAAAAAAGTAAATAAGTTACTGATGAAAATACTTTTCGAGACATCTTACCTACACGACGTTCCGAATACTACTAATAAAATTGTGATATTCAACGCGATACATAAGTACTTACTCTGAGAGGATAAAGACAAATATACGTCACAAGAGAACAGATAATGGAAACGGTTTCGAAGGCAGTAAGGGCTTACCTAGTGAACCTGGATTATGGCGAGCGTTTTATTATAGCAATGAGAAAACCAGTCGTTTTAGTTCAGGATGGTGTTATATGGTCTTGTCCCTTCTTCCTGTTGCCTGGTGGAGGTGGTTTGCGACCTTAGTTCAGTAGGCTCCGACGATAGCTATGATTGGTGGCTGATTTTCTAGAGATTTCTGGAAAAATTAAGAAAGATTTTCATTAGAAAAATTCATTTCAGAATAATGTTGAAAAACGTCTCTAAAAATTTCAAAAGATTTCGAAAATCATCCGAAATCAATCTGGAAAATTTAACGAGAATTTTTATGATTGTGCAGGATTTGCTTTCAGGTTATAAGAAAAAAAATTCTGAAGAATTATGGACAATCTTTTGATGATTTTTTATTCCGAAAAAAAAATTCTAAAAGCAAGTTGATTTCCTAAAATTTTAAAGTGTAATATGAAAGATTTTAAAGCTATATTTTTCAATCTTGCAAGATTATGAAGCTTAAAACAAAATGGTGTACGTTTAAGAGATATCTAGAAGTTTTTGAAGGAAATTCAAAAAAATTTAATCAAAATGTATATTGGTGAAGATTTTGAACCAAAAAAAAAAAAAATTCTTCTAAAAGTTATTTGCAGAAGATTCCTAGGAAAATTAAAAGTTCTTTTTCCATTGGAAAAAACATTTCAATATGGTATTTCAAACAATATCGAAAGACTTAATAAACTTTCAATGAATAATCTGGAAGAGTTTAGAAAATTTTTTTTATTTTTGCAGGATTCTTTAAATACTATATACCGTCGGAAATTGTCGGTACGATCAGAGCAAGTAATAAAAAAAATCACTGCTGATATTGAAACGGGGACTCGTTGGATAGCTTATTAAATTTTACGTCGAATCACCTCTACAAAATATATTTTTGACCTTCTGAAAGGAAAGTTGCAGCGAAAATCTAAAATTGATGTCACTCAGTTTTTGAAGACTTTTTTCAAATTTAATCCAGTGAATAAGATAGATACTTCCATACTCCTGCGTGACCTAAATTCTCGTGAATCATTTCCGCGATAGTCCTTGCCCTTCACTGAGCGATCATGATTCACCAGTTTCCGTTAAGTTTTTCGCGGAATTTATGGATGTCGCTATATAGTTTATAATCTGTTTGTGCTGTTTTGTTATCAGCCTGGTTGATTAGCAGTGATATTTTTTTATCTTTTCGCTGCTTTTCTCTAAAGTCCTTGAAAAAATGTTGGTAATTGATTTCTATTCTTGCCGCGAATTGCTGCAAAGGTCAGAGCCGTCTCGTAATAATGCGCAACATGACGGAGTGACATCTAGGCCGTGCGAGTGCTGCGCTTTATCGTTATGCTACTGTTTTGTCTGGGGTGACTGATCGCGGACAGGCTCCTTTTCGGCCTCGCGGCTCCACTCATCTGCAGCCGCCACTGCAGTGTAATTCTTGAAACGCCCGAATTGAAGTTGCTGCAATCGACAGTCTAATGTAATAAAAAATTATCGTAGATGGCGTCTCGAACGACCTGGTGCATGATGCGGAGCATCTTGATCGTCGACTTACCATTGGTAGTTATTTTGACTGTTGCCACAATTCAAATTCTGAAATGTTCTTGTAGATGACGTCTTGAACGACCTGGTGTACGATCCGGAGCATCCTGATCGTCGACTCACCATTGGTAGTTATTTTGGCTGCTGCCAGAATTCAAATTTTGAAAAAGTTCTCGTAGATGACATCCTGAACGACCTGGTGCACGATCTGGAGCATCCTGATCGTCGACTTACCATTGGTAATTATTTTGGATGTTGCCACAATTTGAAATCCGAAAAAGTTCTCGTAGATGACAACTTGAACGACCTGGTGCACGATCTGGAGCATCCTGATCGTCGACTCACCATTGGTAATTATTTTGGCTGTTGCCACAATTCAAATTTTGAAAAAGTTTTTGCAGATGACGTCTTGAACGACCTGGTGCACGATCTGGATCATCCTGATCGTCGACTCACCACTGGTAATTATTTTGGCTGTTGCCACAATTCAAATTTTGAAAAAGTTCTCGTAGACGACATCTTGATCGATGTGGTGCACGATCCGGAGCATCCTGATCGTCGACTTAACATTGATAGTAATTTTGGCTGCTGCCACAATTCAAATTTTTAAAAACTTATCGTAGATGACGTCCTGAACGACCTGGTGCACGATCTGGAGCATCCTGATCGTCGACTCACCATTGGTAGTTGTTTTGGATGTTGCCACAATTTGAAATCCGAAGAAGTTCTCGTAGATGACAACTTGAACGACCTGGTGCACGATCTGGAGCATCCTCATCGCCGACTCACCATTGGTAATTATTTTGGCTGTTGCCACAATTCAAATTTTGAAAAAGTTTTTGCAGATGACGTCTTGAACGACCTGGTGCACGATCTGGATCATCCTGATCGTCGACTCACCATTGGTAATTATTTTGGCTGTTGCTACAATTCAAATTTTGAAAAAGTTCTCGTCGATGACGTCCTGAACGACCGGGTGCACGATCCGAATCATCCTGATCATCGACTCACCATTAGTAGTTATTTTGGCTGCTGCCACAATTCAAATTTTGAAAAAGTTCTCGTAGATGACGTCTTGAACGACCTGGTGCACGATCCGAATCATCCTGATCGCCGACTCACCATTGGTAGTACTTTTACCTGCTGTCACAATTCAAATTTTGAAAAATGTATCCTAGATGACGTCTTGAACGACCTGGTGCGACCTTTTTCAATTTTTGCAGAATTTTTTATATATTCCAGAAAAAATTCGGATCCCTTCAAAAGATATTTAGAATGTTTAAATTTTTATGCACATTTTTTTTAATTTTTAATAAATTCGAATGATTTTAAAAGATATTTGAAAGGTTTAGGTTGTTCAGGTTGTGTAAAAGAATCTAAAAGATTTAGAAGCAAAAGTTTGCAATTTTGCAAGATTATGGAATTAAAAAAAAGGTGTAACTTTAAGAAGCATAAAAATTGTGTTGAAAGGTTTTGAAGATTTTGAAACAAAATGTATATTGTTGAAGATTTCGGACAAAAAATGTGGAAGTCGTTTAAGATTCCCGGGAAGATTCCTAATATATTAGAAAAAATTGGCGCCACTTTGAAAGATATTTAGAAGCTCTGAGAAAAATTTTTAAAACATTTGAAATTGTTAAACACTTCAAAATGTTGAAACAAAACGTAGATTTCCAAAGATTTCAGAGAAAGGAGCTTATTATAACTTTTGAAATGATTCAAGTGAATGAAATTTTTTCTTACTATTTTGGAAAATGTTTAGAAGCTTTCTAAGATTTTTGAAACATTCCAAGGTAGTACAAAGAAATTTCTGATGATTTAAAAAAAAATGTTATTTCTTTTTTGTTGGAAATTTCAGTTTTAGAAAAGGGAAAAACATTTCAAAACATTTCAAAAAGATTTCCAGAAATGTCGAAAAAATAGCTGGAAGATTTTTGGGTAATTGATTTTAATTTTAAAACATTTTTCAAAATTTTCGGAAAAATTCGAGTTAGTTTGAAATATATCCAGAAATTTGTAGATATTTAAATACTAAAACTCTAACGCTGTCGTGAGTTTGATAATTCAGTAAATGATAAAACTATTGACCATTAAAAAATGTATGCGCATTAAAAAAAAATTTTTTAGCATCTTTTATTCTTTTTGAAACGTTATCAATTTAAAGGAAAATAAAAACTTCACGAGCTTGTTTTCAAAAACTTCCGATCCTCCACCAAAGTCATGAGTATGATAATTCAGTCAATAATAAAACTATATACCGTAAAAAAAATGTACGCGTGCTCACAAATATTCCTTCATATCTTTAAGATTTTTTGAAAAGTTTAAAGTTGAAAAATGATAAGAACATTATGAACATGTTTTTCGAAAATTCGAAAACTGTACTAAAGTCGTGAGTTTGATAATTGAATAATCAATGGAGACTATATAATTCTAACAAATGAATTCGTACCAAAAAATATTTTTGAATATTTTTCTGTGTAATTGAAAACTCAAGAATTTACCTGAAAATAAAAACTGATAAACTTATTTAAGAAAAATTGAAACTTCTGCTGGAATCATAAGTTTAGTGATTCAGTAAAACTATACATCATTAAGATTGATACGCGTACCAAAAAATATTTATGAACTTCTTTCTAAAATAGTGCGAACCTCTACCGAAGACCTGACCGTACTCTCATGTTCCGCAATACGTTGACTCACCGCCCTCCCGGCTTCTCCAATATAGACTTTGTCACAAGAACCAGGGATTTTATATACTCATGGATCACTGCACTGTAAAAGCAATGTATTATTTAAGGGCTAGTTTCAGGTATTACAATGAGACTCAGAAAAAACAGTTTCGAGTAGTCCTAAAATGATACCACTGGTGGGTACCCAGATTCATTTGTTCCACATTAAAAATAACAGCATGAAGTTTATCATATTCGAAAATAGGGCACGAAAAAAATTCATTTATTCATAATGTACAACGCTTGAACGTTTTAATCAGCCGGGGTAAAGTAAAAAATCCTCTGGTGGGTTTGTTCCACAGCGAAGTCTTCCGCTGTCCTTTTTATACTGCTCATAACAATACAATGGCATCTTCTGAGGGCAACAATCGTTTGGAACTTTTAGAGCGAACGGTCCAGTATTACGAGTACATGTATCGCCCTCGCGTCTGCAAAGGAGTCCCCCAGGAACCTCGGGATCTGGCTTGACTGGAAGCCGGGGAAGAGGACCGCCTTGTGTTGCCATTGCACTATGAATTAGGACCAATGCCAATAATACAGCAAGTACAGGTATCCCAGATTTGGAAGATATCATTTTCCTCATCTGGAAAAAATAATGAATGTAGGTTTATTTAAGTTTATGATAAAGAACATCGAGCATAAAATAAGTTAATAAAATAACTCTGAGCATGTTGTCACAAATCGTTACCCAAAGCTGGAATACCCTAGAGTGATGCAAAAATACGATCACGCACCCTTTCTTTTGATTCAAAATTTTTGATTTCCATTTGATAAACGTCTTGAATGAAATTGCGAAATTAAAAAAATAATATTTTAACAGATTTCATAGACAAAACTGATAGCTTTTGAAAAAACTTCAGTCGCTGAGCTGATCATCCGCACACAAAATCCTCTAGGAGTCTCAAAGGAAGGGTTGAGTCAAGAAGCTACATTTCAGCAACTTCGCATACAAAGCAAACCAAAGCCCAGAGTTTGTGGTTAACGCGGGGAAAATTCAAACCTCGTTTCAACATTAAACTTTGTTGAATGACGTTAAACTTACATAGCATACAAAGCTTCTGAGGCTTTCGGGTTCCGGTTTGCATGAGCCTATCGACCAGCGCCTTTGTGAAGGAACGCTCCTTCGTCAATCATCTCGTGTTTCCTAACCATTTTCAGGAGAGGATCTCTGCTATTTGCAAAGATGTAAGCTATACGCAGAACCGGAACGGCAAAAACTGAGACAGCAAGCACCCTATTCGCAGATAAATTGTTCTACGCCGACAGATTTGAAGGCCAAATCTATCTAAGAAGATGCTTGTACCTGCTTCAGGCAGACTCCTTCGCTGATCTCACGTCCCGAATGCGGCTTTGAGGCACGCCCAGGTATGTATAGGTCTCTACAGTCTCAAGATGTCTAATAACACTTATATTCAAAAGGTCAGGGTCATCAGAAGGGCCAGTTATCTTCTCTTTCTTCAGATCAATCTTGGCACACTTGTCCAATACAAAGCCCATACTAATCTCTTCTGTATATTCCTTGACGATACTTAAAACAAGTTGAAGTTTTCTTGCACCAGAGGCATATATCTATAGGTCATCCATATAAAATACATGAGTAAACATTTGCTCCCGATGGTTAGTGTAGCCGAAGAGGTATCCAGGAGAATGGCCTAGTGCGAGATATAGAGGCAGAAGTGTGATGCAAAAGAGCGGCGGGCTAATGGTGTCGCCCAGAAAGACCAGCCGCCGGAAGGTGACGTTGTTCATTGTCACGCGATAATTTCCAGATGAGATAGCAAATCTAGATTTCCAATGGAGCATCAATCTCCCTATGCGTCGCATTATGTGTAGATAACTTTCCAACAGACAGATAATACACCCATGAGAGTTTGAATCGTAAGCCTTCTGGTAGTCAATGCAGACCAACGACAGGGCGCGCTGATATGCTGCTGCATCTTTGTAGACAAACCTGTCAATGAGTAGGTTCTCTCGGTAGCCTGCTACACTTTTTTTTTGAGTCACGATGTTCGTACATCTTTCTTTACGCAGGATCAATTCTTTGAACAATTCTGTCGTTCAAGACAGCCGTGAAGATCCTATACAACGTGTTCAAACAAGATGTTGGCCTGTAATTCTCTGAGTTGGACGTTTCGCCTATCTTCGGTAGGAGTATAATGTATCCTAATGCCAGCCGCTGCGGAATGCAAGTCTCCCACTCTAAATGTATGATATAAGATTGTCGAAAAATACTGAAGAATCTCTCCCTCTTCTGTATTCTCCTCGTGGCGTCAGATAACACCCGTATACTGTCAACGATATCCTGCTTGATTCTCAGCAGCTTTGACTTGTTCAGTGTGTAATGGTGGATCCTCAGTTTTTGCGAAAACTTTAGAACCCTTTTCGTGAATTGTGGAATATTTCAGTACCGCAGTTTCGTAGAGTAAACACAAATCTTGGAAGATACTTCTATTCAGTATAAAAAAATATAGACATTATGCACAAGGTAGAAATATGAGTTATAGAAATCAAATATGATGACTCTGGAATTTCCGCACAATTCTGAATTTCGTATCGACATTATTTTTATTTATTTTTTTAATGATGAAAAATTTCGAAAAGTTTCATTCAACTGTTGTATTGGTTGTACAAAATTGTGATATTGAAATATTCTATGACGTAAAACCACGAAAAACACTTCTCAAACTTTCCTCATCAATTTACTTAATTGAAAATAGGTGCGATTCCAAAAGATTTCTAGAAATGTCGAAAAAATATTTGGAGGTCTTGACGGTGACTTTTCTTTATTTCAAATTAAAAATAATTATGATGCCTGTGAGAAGATAATTTAGTAATCAATGTAACCATATACCTCTAAAAAATGCATGCGTAAAAATATTTCCTAATATTGTCCATCGTTATTGAAAAGTTGAAAGTAACTAAAAATAAAAACTTTATGAACTTGTTTTAGAAACATTTCGAAACTCTATACTGCTGTCGTGAGTTCGATAATTCAGGAAACGATAAAACTATATACCATTAAAAATTGTTCGCGCACTAAAAAACGTCTTTTATGTCTTCCGTCTACATTATAAATTTAAGAATTCAAATAAAAATAAAAATTTTACGAACTTGCTTTTGAAATAATTTATGCCCCCACCAATGTCATGAGTATGATAATTCAGTAAGCAATAAAACTATATATACCTTTGTGAAACAACTTTGCAAAAATATCAATCCTTTGATTTAGACAGGTTCGAGATAGAATATTGGCTCACCGAAATCCGGTGCGTAGAAAAAATGAAAATGTAGGCTAGGTTTTCCGAAATTTGATGAGACAATTCGATCAAATCTCTTGAATTTTCTGAATTCTTCTGAAGGCATGACATTCTTTTCAACTATTTCCGGAATCATCATTTCCGGTCAACTGTGAACTACTACTGAATTAAGATGCACTCGTTTGTTCTAATTCTGCAGAATTCTGTAGAAGTCTTTGAATTTCATTACAATCTTTTGAATTCTCCTAAGATCTTTAGAACTCACGTTAAATTATTGTAATTCGCTTCAAGTCTTTTGAATTCTGCCGAATTCTCTCGATTTCTTAGAAATCGGCAGAATTAAAAGAGGAAGTGCATCTTAATTCAGGAGAAGTCCACTGCTGACTAAAGTTGAGGAATTGAGAAATAGTTTAAAACAATTTTATGTTTTTATAAGAATTCAGAGAATAAAAAATGAATCAAAATTATTTTCTGAATTTTTCAAGAGAATTAAAAGACTTGAAGTAATTTAAAATTATTCAATCTGAATTCTGAAGATTTTGAGATGATTGAAAAAAGTGTTACAAAATTGAAAGATTTCAAATAGTGACACGCCGGCTCGTTCCGGAGACACAAAGCAAAACAATAAAAAAAAATACTTGAGAGAAAAAGGTGAATGCAAAAGTACGAAAAGTGATAAAAGATTAGACGAGAGTCAGACAATTGTTAATTAAAGGTTTTGAGGATCTGGGCAGCAAAATTCTACTAGAAAACAAAACATGGAACATCTGGACAATAAACTCCAAATACAAAATTGAAGTTATGATTGCTAGATTGGATGAAGAAATTGAGGATAAGGAAATGAAGACCTATTAACCGGAAGAGATTTTAATGCAAAAACAAGTAAGAAAGGAGCAATATGAAGAGGGCCAGTATAAGAAGTCAGAAGAACATCTGAAGATATGTTTTCCAATGCAGAAGATCAGTTAATAAAGTTGGTGGACAGTAAAGGATGATGTATATTGAATTGGAACTTAGAAGATGATAATTTGAAATAATTTACGCACGTTGGTAACTCAAATAAGAAGAAGGGAAGGGTATCATCAGTAACCAATGAGTGGTAAGTCTTCATTGGTTTAAATTGAGCATTCTAGCATGACGTCATGGCGATATTTTCTGGTTGAAGATTCAATTGTTCTGTAGAAAATTCGTCTTCTTGTACATTGCAAAAAATGTACTTTGCACTCCGTGGCCTTCGCTCCATGATTTCTTCCTTTGCCCAAGGTCATTGGGATTACTGAAAATTAAAACCATCCCCTCTGTTCCTCTTCTCTGAGTCCTTTCAGCATTTCGAAACTTGGTTAATCCTCAATTTTTGATATTCTATTTTTACTTCCTTCAACGAAAAAAAAGTTGTCTCTTATACAGAATGATACGAAAAAATGAAATATACAAAACCAAAGTGTTTTTGATAAAGATGATTATTGTTTCTAAAGCAGACAAATGAATGCCCGATTCATGGAATTTCATAAATGTTAAGAAATATTGTGAAATATTGAGAAATATTTTTCAGTATGCATACATTTTTTAGATACTTCCAGACTTTTGCATTAGGGGCATTATTTCTCAACTGCCCCAACTTTAAAAGTCATGTTCTTTGATTTTCTTCAAATTCGGGGAATATGTTCACCTACCCGATAGTACTTAATCGACAAATTTATAGACCACAAAAACCACCCCCCTCCAAGTGATGGGGGTGACATTTTCAACCCCAACGCCTGCACGGGTATTTTCAAAAGCTTGTAACTTCCTTTCCATTTTGGCGATTTAAAATTTTTATGAGGGTTTTCGAAAGGTTATTTCTTACTCTTTTCTTCTATTTTATTAACGAAAAAAACTAAACAAAATTTAAGCATTTTTTAAACAATTCAATTGTTTATTTAACTTTTTTAGCAACTTGGATTATTTTTATTTTTTTTTAAATAGTCTTAAAAGGAAGCTTGACCTTTTGGCTTCAAAAAAGGTCCTGAGCAAAAAAATGGTCCAGTGAACAGTTTCCGAGATATAGGCCCCGATGTGAAGGCAGTCCTAATGCTCGTGCTCAGACGCAATCCTTTAGTAGTCCACATGCTAGTTTTCAAGTCTAACATTCTTTCAACGCATTCATGTTCATTCAGAATGACATTAAATCAGCTAATAAACATTTTAGAATGTTTGTCGGCGGTTCAGAGTAAGTTTATATTATTTATTATTTGTTATAAACAAATAAAAAATGCAAACTACCCTTTTCAGAAGTGATGTTGATTTTTCTCAGTATGAATGATTCCTTACTATTACAGTTCGTCAGTTTACGATAATTATTGATTATTAATGAATATTCCATGAATAAGTGCACAATTCAACCGTTGTTAACATATAAACAGTGCTTTTTCAAATGAATCAACTACAGAAAAATCATTAATTAACGCCTGTCGTCAGCCTACGATCTGTAAAATCATAGTTTCCAGAGTCTACCACGTGGAGGTGGCAGTGCGATTTTAGACTCCTTCGGGGTGCTTAATTTAAGTGAGTCCCCTCGCCTCTCACTATTCGGGGTGTTTAATTTTCATGAATCCTCTTGCCTTTCACCACACAGTGCTTTTTAATTGGTTCGCCTTTTCTTCTCACCATTCTTCTTACTGCTTTTCTTTTCTTTTGAAGTACTCTCCCTATTCAAGGTACGTTTAGGTTTAGGAAAAATGTCACTCTTCTCTTCATAGGAAAATCGTTTAAGGTTCAGCTGTCCCTTATCATTAGGGGTGAAAGCATGGTACTTGAGAGTACCAGGTATTGTGACAGACTTACTGAATCGATCTGCTAATTCCACTGTCATTGCTGAATGATCATCCTTAGAACTGAAGAGTACAACTGTTTCCTTTAAATTTTCTCTGGCCCATTTATATAAATCATGAGCACTTAGAATCTGCTTATCTGCTGGCCGCTGCAAGCTGGCTCTTGATGCAAGTCGCTTTAAATTTCCTCCGATTCCATCGCATGGTCCTTTTCCATGCGCAGTTGGATGGAAAGTCCAGTCTGCTGGAATTTCAAAGTCTTTTTTGTGGCACAGAAGGTTGGCGAAGTTATATTTATTTTTAAAATGCTGTGGTGCTCCATCTGTGACGTAATGAATCTTTACAAGTTGAAAATACTTCTTAAGATATTCAATAATTAATTTTTGACAGAGATAAACAGCAACCGTGTCATGGTGTAAGTTATCGGAAATGATCGCCATGTTCACATGTTTTAATTCATTTTCCTCTTTGTAGTAGATAACTACTGTGAAAATGGATGCCTGATTATTATTCCAGTGAGAAGACTGGATAGCATTTTGAAAAACGTAAGCATAATTTTCCGCGAAATCAAACATGATTAAGAAAACTCCAACCAATAGAGTTATTTTGAGATTTTTGATGAACGATGCTTGCATCTTCGCATAAAACTCATGAGATTTTAAGTTTACAAGTTTTTCGCAGAGTTGTTCTATGAAGATATCGGTCTCAGCTACTTCAGTTACCAGATTGCTCCTATCTGTTTGTTGCCAAATTTGATATTTTAACTCAATGACGCAGTTCTCATCCAGAAGTTCAGTCAGGTGTTCCTTCAGGATATCAATGCCAGGACAATTTTCGCATTCGCTGAAATGACATGCAGGACTGGGATTAGTGCACATCATTAATTTTAAACAGTCGTGATAATCAATAAGTTTTCTATCTGAGTCTTCAGTCAGATGCTTTATATCAATTGCATCTAACATGAGATGCACATTTTCGTGATAAACACACACACAAACTGTGTGGGTACCACTTCCTCCGGCTAGAACGCAATGTCGAGGCCTAAGTTGTGCAAATTTTGAGAACCCAATTTTTATTTCCTCATTCTCTATTTTGAAACGGTCGTATAACTCTGACAGGTTGCCCAAGATAAGTCGTTTTTGCACATGCTCGCGAGTACCGTCTTCCTTTTTTATGGATACAAAATCCTTCTTCCCCGGCATTAATCGACTGTTCTCGTCATCTTCATAAAAACTAATCACTACTACTTCAATTCCTGGTGGTAGTTTTCTTCCTGGCTTGAGTCCAGGCAAAGCCAGTATTCCATGTTTTTGAAATAATTGGTCAGCTTTCCGGGCTTGACGTTCCGTTGCACCAAATTCTTCCATTACCTTTCTACGACTCCATGATTTAGGAGCAAGTGTGAGTAATGTTATTTTTTCGTCACCATCAGTACTCACCTTAAATTTTTGTATAATTTGTTGAAGAGTTTCTAGACCTGCTTTGTGATTTTGATCTCTACAACCACTATGTTCTATCGGAACAAATAGAAAATCTGGATCATCGCTGATTTCTTTTTCTATACAGTTGTCATCGACCTCACTGCCATAAACAACTTCTTCCATGCTGGATTCATTTGGAGGCACTTGTGAACTCAATTTCTTAAATTCTTTTCTACAAGGCTGGCAAATTTTAGCGTTGCTCGGCAATTGGGGAAATTTTAACCTCTGACTTACCGACAAACATCTTAAGTCTGGTGTTTTCCAATGCTTTTCCTTGCCAAAAGGATTGGCACAAAAATGACCCCAAGTTATTTTCGTTGACATTATTAATCATGGATTTCATTTGTAATCTTTTATTTTAAATGATATATTTGTAAACAACATGAAGTCCAAAAGAACGAAAGACCGTGCGTTGCAACAGTAATACCGAAATACCATGTAGATACTTGAATAAGACTCAGAGGAATATCCTTTTGGGTCAAAAGAATGCGTTTTGAAACAAATGAATTTTCCTCTCATATAATTGAAGGTTGAGAAGATTTTCATTTGTCTCAAAAAGAATCTTTTTGCAGCAAACACTATCCATTTTCGACAAACTTCACCTAATCTTGCAGCCAAATAAGTCTGTTTGTATAAAGGAGATGTTCAGTTGGTTCAAAACAATACAGGCAAGAGGACGATACTTTTCTTTCTTGACAACTTTTTTTCTGAGTGAAGTCGAAACATAATTGAGCGATTGCGCGCAATAACAGCCTACTTGTATTTTTTGAAGTCACTTGTTTTTCACTTGTTTTTTGTACATAACTTCATGAAGAACAAATGAAAAACAAGTGACTTCTGAAAATAGAAGTAGGCTGTCATTACATCCAACCGCTCAATATCTTAACGTTTAGCTATGGTACCAGATTCATGAAAAATAGATCATGAAGCCATTGTGGAATTTGCAACTTGATGTAAATCAGCAATAACTAGTAGCCAGAACAACGAAAAAAGAATAAAAATTCTTTCTCCAGAGATTTGGCTTCAGAATAAGTTAAAAAATTGGAAAACAAGTTATTAATAGAAATTCACCTAAATTTACAAAATCAAGGCCGAGTCTACGCGTTATAAGAGTTTCTAGGCACATATTCAGAAAAAAATTCGTTCATAAAATGAAATTTTTGGACGACTGTGTATAAAAAATTAATTAATATCGTGAACTGACGAACTGTAATAGTAAGGAATCATTCATACTGACAAAAATCAACATTACTTCTGAAAAGAGTAGTTTGCACTTTTTATTTGTTCATAACAAATAATAAATAATATAAACTTACTCTGAACCGCCGACAAACATTCTAAAATGTTTATCAGCTGATTTAATGTCATTCTGAATGAACATGAATGCGTTGAAAGAATGTTAGACTTGAAAACTAGTATGTGGACTACTAAAGGATTGCGTCTGAGCACGAGCATTAGGACTGCCTTCACATCGGGGCCTATATCTCGGAAACTATTCACTGGACCATTTTTTTGCTTAGGACCTTTTTTGAATCCAAAAGGTCAAGCTTCCTTTTAAGACTATTTAAAAAAAATAAAAATACCCCAAATTGCTAAAAAAGTTAAATAAACAATTGAATTGTTTAAAAAATGCTTAAATTTTGTTTAGTTTTTTTCGTTAATAAAATAGAAGAAAAGAGTAAGAAATAACCTTTCGAAAACCCTTATAAAAATTTTAAATCGCTAAAATAGAAAGGAAGTTACAAGCTTTTGAAAATACCCGTGCAGGCGTTGGGGTTGAAAATGTCACCCCCATCACTTGGAGAGGGGTGGTTTTTGTGGTCTATAAATTTGTCGATTAAGTACTATTGGGTAGGTGAACATATGCCCCGAATTTAAAGAAAATCAAAGAACATGACTTTTAAAGTTGGGGCAGTTGAGAAATAATGCCCCATTATCGAACTCATGATTTCGGAATAACTTCAAAATCTTTCAAAAACAAGTTCATAAAGATTTTATTTTTTTTCATGTTTAACATTTTAATAACGCTAGACGATAGTAGGAAATATTTTTCAGTGAGCAACCATTTCTGAAGGTACTTGCATCTTCAAAATTTTCAATTCCAAATAAAAATAACACTTTTAATCAAATTGAACTCAGTTTTAAATATATGAAGCATTTTTAGAAGTTGCAAAAACGTAAAATGATTAGATGAACTTTCGGAAGTATTTTCGAATTTTCAGATGTTTTGATTTTCGTAAAAATTTCTGCAACTCCTGAATACACTTGACTTGACCTTTTTCTATAACTGAAATAAATCTTCAAAAATGAGAAAAATCACCGTCAATCCTGCCAGATATTTTATCGACATCTCTAGAAATCTTATCAAATGTTTTTGATCCTTCTAACTTCTTTTATGAACTGATTTTTTCAAATGAAAGAGAAATAACATTCTTCCCAGGAGTTTGAGAATTCTTCTAATTGCTACTGTTGATAATTCATTTGATGTTTTTATTCTTGTTTTGAGTGACCTTCAGGCTTCATTGGCAATCAAATGATTTCCGCCCATTGCTCATTCTCCTTGAAGGTTTCTCTCTGTTTTTGTGTTTCAGGCGCTTTCCTTTTCATTGGTGTGGGAACTCAGGTAGTAGCGTGAAGCTCCTTTGGTTGAAGAAGTTTGGGAGCTTCTTCCTGCTGGCTCAGTTCCTATCACGGTGTAAGCTAGTGTGGCCACTTTCTCGGTTGGTGCAACGATTTGAAATCAAGTGTGTTTCTTGGAGACAATTCACGTATTTGAGCCATTCAATGTCAAGTGAGTGTTTCATTCATTTTTGTTGATTCCTTGTTCAGTGATTCCCGACTCGATCGTCTTCTGGTGTTGTGGGAAGTGACGAGTCGGATGAAGTGTTACCTCCTGTCGCGTCGGGATCGATCATTCGGTGAACGATCGTGGTCGTAGCTTCCGGAGGCTACATCTGTGCCAATGTTCAACAACAACCAAAACCTTTTTTTGGATCCAGATGGAATGCTCTGTTGGATAAGCTTGGGGACTCATATTTTGGATTAAATTCGACAAAAGGTATTTAGAAGTTTTAGTAATTAATTCCGTAACAGCTACTGTTGAAACCCACTAAGGCTAAGGTAACAACCACCTTCACCGGACAACGGGGAGGAGAGACAAGATCGTATAAAAACTTCCCGGAATGCAACGATTGGTTTTCTCGTTGCGAAAATTGAACGCTCAGCATAATCCAGGCTCACTAGGTAAGCCATTCTTGCCTTCAAAGCCGCTTTTCATTATCTGCACTCTTGTAGAGTACATTCACATTTATATTTTTTTCTTAAGTACTTTTTGATTCTTTGGTTTGTGTCTCCGAAACGAACCGGCGTGTCACTTTACGAGAAATAATTTGATTCCAGTAAAGGTATTGTCTGGTGTGTTTATTTTATCAAGGGAATATTTTGTTTTTTGTTTCTTTCCTCCAGTGGGAGCCCGTAGTGAAATTTCTCGGAGGCGCCGAGGCCGTTCCCGTGAAATAAAATAATTACTGGCAAAACGCGCGCCGCACTTGAGGATCATTTAATCAAAGACGCGAATATCGCCGCACAATACTTGGCTAGTACATCCGCATGCTAAATCTGTTCGCGTTTTGATAGCTCTTACCATACCCAGCCGAAAATTGATGTACAGGAACCTCGAAGGATCCTGGAAATATTGATGGAGACGATCCACCACACGAACCTGCACAGGTAAGCTTGACGGTTCCTGTGCAGGAATTTGCAGAAAAACCTGTACATGATCCTGCAATGGAACCTTCACTGACAAAGAAATCTTTGAATGATGGAGTATAGGTTCCTGTAACGTAATAAAAAAAATTAGTCCTTTGCGAAGTAAATTGATGAGCGGGTACCTGTACATAAACGCGTATTGGGTTCTTTACAGAGGGCCATCGCGAATACTAATGTCTATGCAGGTTCACTATGTAGGTTCACGTATAGGATCCTGAACAAGTTCCTGTAAATGAACCCGCGTCTCGAATCACTCTATGAAGGAACCTGTAAAGGATCAGTTAAAGGTTAACCTGCATACAGGTTCCTTTGCTGGATCATGTACAGGTTGCTAAGCAAATTTCCTGTACCTGAACCGTCAATATTACCTGTACAGGTTCGTGTGCAAGTTCGTATCCAGCTAGGTGTCCAGGACCCTCAGTGGTTGCTGTATAGGAATTTTCAGCTGGGTAGTCTGGTTGTCGCCGTAAAGACACGCCTTGCGCTAGCAGGCCCTTTTGCGACTCTCTGATCCACGGGATTTTCATGACTGTCAATTATCTTATTCCGGTGTGTTTTCTTCCTTGCCTAAAGTGAACGGAACGCAGATTTTTGGTACATGCAGGATCTAGCCATCCAAGAAAGAAACTAAAGGCCCCAATTCATTAATAATTGCATTTTGGCAAACCGACAATTAATGAAATATGCAACGTGATCGACTCCCACAACTTAAAAGGCAACCCATGGACATTCTAATTAAAAGAAGCAAAACAAAAATTAATTAAAGCAGCTGGGAAATATGGCAAACGACAGACAAAAACTATCAAGCATATTACTGCAAAAAGGCTATGCTGCAACTAAGGTCCCAGCTGGAAATCTGACTTTACGACTTCGATAGATGTTCGAAACTTTTCAGGAACAAGCTGACTTTCCAATAACGCTAGAAGGAATGAAAAAATATTGTTGCGTGTGCATATATTTTCAGCGATACGAAGGTTATCCTAGAAGTATTGCCGTTTCTTGTAATGGTGGATAAAGAAACAAATTCAAATTGAAAAGGCCAAAAATATTCTTGGGCCCGCTGCTTATCTTGGATACTAAAGGGCATTGAAATATCCATACCATAGTTCCACAAATTGACAACATGCTAAAGAGTTAAACTGACAGGAAAAACTAGTAACTTAAAAATTTCAAACTGTTACACATCTGGATTTGTTTCAGCCATATCTTTAGAACTTTTCCTAATCATGCAAAAGAAATGATTTTCAAACAAATAAATTGTTATAAACAAGTTGAAATTCAATATAAAAAAAATGTATCAGCCTGAAAATAGTTTCAAGCACATTAATAGATACTTCAATAATATAACCCCAGGAGTTCTTTTAATCACCGCGAAAAAAAAATCTTCAAAAAAATACAATGGTTATAAAAAATGCGTACGTTTTGGATTATTTAATATACAATGGATTGAACTAACACTAATTAAAGATTAACCTATTGGAAGCTTTGAAAAACCACTCATAGTCTCATAGTCTCAGAAAAAATCTAAAGATAACGTTGGATGCGTCTCGACCATATCTCTAGTTCATGCGAGAAATTATTATTTAAAAAATTACATTGTTTATAATATCCTATATTTTTCTATGCAATTATTGACAACAGATTAAGTTATTTTTTACTTATCACTTTTTAATAGAACACGTACTTTCTGTTTAAATTCGTGAAAAACAGAAATAAAAATAGAAAGATTAAATTTGTCGACGAACGACACAAGCTACATGAAAAAGTGATAAAAAAAGTTGTTCATCTGAAAAAGAGCAACACATTTTCTATTTATTATTTTTTCAGAGGATGCGTGATTTTTGTTTTATTTGTAAAAATCGTTAGAAATTAAAAAATTTAATTTTTGATTTAACGACACGAGCTATAGAAGAAATGATGGGACAAAAGTTATTTATCCAAGAGAGATCTACACATTTTGCATGAATAAAATACCAATAGGACACGTAGTTTTTGTTTTAATCGTGAAAACTGACATTATAAACAGATTGAATTTTTAGAAAAAAGACACAAGGTACGTAAATAAGATTAGAAAATTTGCTACCGACCTTTTTCCCTATAGAATGTGTTTGTTAAAGCCAAAGAAGTTTTAAGAAAGAAGAATTCACAATCACTCGATTCCAGTTGTCGATGGTTTGGCTTTTAATTTTAAAATACCTATGCAAAAACATATTAGCGTGGCTTTTTTTATTTCATACGTTTCTTTATGAACACCAATTATTATATGCTAATACTAATGCCTTTCTTCCGGTTTTTAGTTCATTTCTGAAATCCGTTGACTTTCTATATGTTTCGCACCATACGCTGACAGAAACAAATTAATTTTTTTGTTTGAAGATAACGGATTTTGGAAACAAACAACAACCGGAATTGAGACATTAGTGTAAGATACTGCAAATTTGTTTACTAAGAAAAAAAGTATTCATTGGAAAGGAGGCTAGGCCTACTAGGCAATCTAATTTTAATCGGCCTTCGTATTTATTTCATAAATTGAATCGGGACTTCCGGTTCGGTGAGATATAGAGGTGGACGTGTGCGAGGTGCCAGGGAGGTTTCGGACGGTTTATGGAGAGGAAAGTGGAAGGAAAAGTGCAAGGGTGAGGTGATTAGGCGAGAAAAGTGACGCTGTTACTGTGGAAGTGGATGTGAAGAGAAAAGTAAACGAGGAAGGTAAAAACTGGGTACTGAAAAAAGTGGTACGTGGAAAGCGAGGTTAGGTGCGAACCGGAAGCTCGAAAAACGAGGAAAGAGGTGACAGCGCCTCCAAGTGGAGAGAGCGGAAAGCTGTGGTGTGGCGCAAAATTTGATTGGAAGTGAAGTGGAGAGCAGCGCACAGCTGGACAGAAGAAA
Source organism: Andricus quercusramuli (assembly GCA_932178445.1). Classification (NCBI taxonomy): domain Eukaryota; kingdom Metazoa; phylum Arthropoda; class Insecta; order Hymenoptera; family Cynipidae; genus Andricus; species Andricus quercusramuli. The sequence goes on from CAKNXH010052548.1 coordinate 68,068, forward strand.
ACAAGAGAGAGGGACACAGGCTCGATGGATTCAGAAGGAAAAGCATTGGGTGTAGTTAAGAACCAGGTGGAAGAAAGTGGGGAGGTAATGAAAGAATTTTGGAGAGTGATGGAGGCAATGAGAAAGCAGCGGGAGCGCCTCTTGGAGGACATGAAACAGGACTGGGAAAAGGAGAGAGCACGAGATAGAACGGAGAGGGATAATGACAGAAGAAAATTTGAAAAAATGATGCAGAAGTGGGAGAAAAAAATTAGGGCGGCTGGAAATAAAAGAAGAAACGGTTACTAGAGAAACAGAGTTGAAAGAGGCAAACTGCCAGATGGAAGAAAAGGACAGGACGTGGTAGGATCCTCCAAGGAAATTATCAAAGGAAGAGTGGAAGTTAGAGAGAGAGGAGAGGGAGAAGAAGAAAAGGAGAGTGAGAGTTCTGGGAATAAGGAAAGGAGATAACGAGCCAACAGATGACGTGGGGTGCTTGGGAGTGCACACGAAGGTAGTGGCAAAAATAGAGAACTCATGGAAAGTAGATGGCGGGATGACCCTGTAGCTGAAGACATGGGAAAATAAAAGGACTCTTCGGGTGGGAAGGGGAATATAAAAGGCTCGGGACTGTGGCTAGAAGATGTCTTGACGGTAAGAGAGGAGGAGGTCCAGGAATGGCTGAGGATAGAAAGAAGAAGATTGGAGTTGATGGGGATCGAGGTCCAGCTGAGACGAGAGAAAGCTAAGGTGGGCGAAACTATTTGGCAATAGGACGAGTTAGCAGGAGAGATGAGAGTCACGGGCATACTGGAGAAGAAGGCGACTGGAGAACAGGAGAGGAGCCATGTGTTAGGAAACAGTGTACTGAGGTTATAATGAGATGACACAGTGCTGACTTATGATGTGGGTTATATGGATGGTTTCTACGAGTATTAGGCTATTGTTCCGTTACCGAGCATTCATTTTTTGATTGACTTTTCAGCAACGATCTGGAAATGTTTACCGACTCATTTTCGTCCGGTACAGCGCGGTGCAGCGCAGGCTCTCCAAGCCTCCATGCATTTGCTTGTGACGAAGTTTTGATGGATTTGGGTACGAAGTACCAGTACACGTCCGCTGATGGCGCTACATGTTCTCTTAGTGCAGACAAGGCTATTGTCAATGATGAGACGAACACAAACGCTTGATGAATGTATGCCTCTCATTATTGACGGCAGAGTTTCCAAACTCATTTCATCACTACAAGTCAATATATATTCGTCGCAGGTACTTGGTAAAATTGAGAAGTAGAGGTTAAGGATGGTTGAAGTTCTCCCTGGCATGCATTGAACAAACAAAAAATCAATCCTCTATTCCCTCTCACAGAATTAAGTTGACAGTCAGATTTGAATTCTGATATCGAGAGAAATTCTGGGTCAACATTTTCTAGCAGACAATTTTCTCCTGACTGGTTTTCTACTCCTGAGGAGGCTCATCCAGAAATACGTCTCCTCCTGGCAGCTTTCCTCTTGACAGCACTCCTCCTGGCACACTCCTTTTTGTTGAAGTCGAATTTCGAAGATACTTTTTTTGCTGCCAGAAAACAAATTCAGATGTATTTAGGAAAATTAAAATATGAACCCCTCCCAAGCCAAGAATATATCATGTCATCAACATCCGATGGCGAAGGTTTTGCAATCTTGGAGAACAGTACAGTGTTCACAGATCGTGGGAGCTGGCGGCCCCCACCACGACGCCCGTGTGGGAGCGACACACGTAAACGCCGCGTGTCGGTGTGTCCCCACTCCGTCACTTGATTCCACGCTCCGCGGCAACGAAAATTTGTCGGCTGGGATGATTTCACTGTCTCCTTCGTGCTCTTTCGTTTGATTTCGGTGGCGGCCACGAAGATGGGTTCGGCGTTGAAGCCGAGGATTGCCG
>CAKNXH010052549.1:0-13285 GCA_932178445.1 Andricus quercusramuli
TGAATTTTATACTAAATTGTTTGAATTTTCAAGCAAAAAATGCGTGTTTTCTTTAATGCAGTTTAATTTTCAACAAAAAATGTATTTTTAACCAAAAAGTTGAATTTTTCAACCAAATAATTGAATTTTCTACCATACTGTTGAAATTTCAAGCCAAAAGGACAAATTTTCTACAAAAAAAGGTGAATCTTACTTCCCAAATTATAGTTTTTCACCCAAAAAATCGGGATAGATTCCTTTTCAATCCTACAGTAGTTTTTTTAATCATAATAGGCGAAATTTCTACATCATCAAGAGACGAATTTTTAAACCAAAAAGATTAATGCGATCTGTTCGGATCCGAGTTTTGCGAAAATTCAAATTTAATATATAAAAAAGCTTTTTTCATACAAATTATTAATAAAAGTTTATAATTCATTCGTAAAATAGAGTCAAGTGTCAGCCATTCAGTTTGAAAAGAAAAAATTTAAAAATCGTCTTATTTCTTATGGTTTTGATTAAAATTTTATCGGTTGAATTGCCTTCTCTCTGGATTAAAATAAACTATTTTGGTTGAAAAATCATTTGTTAGTTGGAAATTTAACTAATTTACAAAAAATCGTTTTTCTTTTCTTGAAAATAGATCTTTTTAGTTGAAAATTCAACTATGTTTTTTGACAGTGACTTTTATTTAGAAAAATATTCTTCTTGTTTGTAAATTTATTTATTTTAGCTAAAAATTCATTTCTTCAATTAAAAATACAATTACTTTATTAAAAAGTCATTTTTTAGTTGAAAATTCGACTTTTTGGAAGAAAATTAATCGTCTTTTTTGAAAATTCATCTTTTTGGTTCAAAATTAATTATTTTTTGTTGAAAATTTAAGTGTTTTGTTCAAACCTCATTTTTTTGGTTCAAAATTATTTTTTCAACTAAAAATTGAACTGTTTCCTTTTTTGTTACAAATTTTTTTCTAGTTGCAAATCCATTTCTTTCGATGAAAATTTAACTATTTTATTCAAAATGTGTGTTTTTTTTGGTTAAAAATTAATTTTCGAACGTAAAAGTTAAGTATTTCATATTTTCGTCCAAGAAAAAGGGATTTTCCAACAAAATGTTTCCATAAAGGCGACCCCAAAAATATGCATTTCCTACCAAAATAATTGAATTTTTGACTAAAAAAGACGAATTTTCAACAAAATAAGTGAGTTTTCAACCACTGAAAAAGATCAATTTTGTAGCAAAAATGAAGTAGCTACATTTTTTTGTAAAAAAATTCATATTCAACAAAAAAAATAAAGAATTTTCAACCAAATTTATTAAATTTTTAACCAGAGAAATGAAATTTTAATGAAAATGATGAATTTTTAAACAAATATTTTATTTTTTTATGGAAATTCAAACCTAATATTTGAATTTTCAACTAAAACGGTGAATTAGTCACAAAAAAGATTAATATTCTGTCAGAAAAGTTAAAAAATTAATTTTCACGAAAAAAAACTAATTTTCGAGCCAAATAAATTAATTTTGAACCAAAAAGATTAATTTTCTACCACGAAAGACTAAGTTCGAACCAAATTCAGAAATTTTCGAGCAAATAACTGAATTTTCAACTAAAAAAGATCAATATCAAACCAAGAATGAAATAGTTAAATTTTCAATTTAAAAAATTATTTTCAACAAAAAAACGAGTTTTCAACAATATATTCAAATTTTTAAGCAAGGAAATTAATTTGTAACTAAAATAATGAATTTTCAACCCAAAAGATGAATTTTATACGAGAAAAAGACAAATTTTCAAGAAAGTAGGTGAATTTTCAATCAAGTAGTTAAATTTTTAACCAAAGAGACGAATTTTCAACCGAGAATATTAAATCTCTATCAAAAAAGATAAATTTTCGACAAAAAATAGAATATTTAAATTTTTAAAAAGACTAATTTTCAACCCAGGAAATGAATTTTCAACCAAAAAGGTTAACTTGTTACCAAAAAAGACAAATTTTCAACAAACAATGTAAATAAGTTTTTAAGCAAATAAAATAAATTTCTAACGAATTAGTTTAATTTTAAACCAAATGGATGAATTCTCTACCACAAAAATTAAAATTTTAAATTTAAAAGATTATGAAAGAAATTTTCGAGAAAAAGTTTAGTTAAATTTTTACTTTAAAAAAATAATTTCCATTTAAAAAAAAAATAAATTTCAGCCAGGTACATAAATTTTCTACCAAAAAAAGGATAATTTTTAACAAATTAAATGAATGTTCAACCAAATATTTTATTTTCAATGAAAATTTAAACCTAATATTTGAATTTTCAACTAAAAAGGTGAATTAGTCACCAAAAAGATAAGTATTCTACCACAAAAGACAAAGTTCAAACAAAATACAGAAATGTTCAAAAAATAGTTGAATTTTCAACTGAAGATGATTGCTGTTCAAACAAAACATGATATAGTTAAATTTTCAATAAACAAATATTTTTTCAAGCCATACAAATTGATTTTAAACCAAAAAAATGAATTTTTTGTAAAAAATATCAGTTTTTTAACAAAATACATGAATTTTTAATTTAAAAAGTTACATTTTTAACAAAAAATAGAATAGTTCAATTTTAAGTTGGGTAAAAAAGTTTCCAACAAAATAAAATAAATTTTTAACGAAATAGTTTAATTTTAAACCAAAAAAATTAATTTTTTACCGACAAGATTAAATGTCTATAAAAAAAATCGACAAAAAATGGAATAGTTAAATTTTTAGTTGAAAAAATTAATATTTAATAAAAAATAATAATTTTCAACCAAAGAAATAAAATTTTAATCAAAAAGATCAACTTTCTACCAAAAAGGAATAAGTTTTAACAAAATACGTGAATTTTCAACCAAAAAGTTTAATTTGCTACCAAAAAAGGGAAATTTTCAAAAAAATAGGTAAATGTAATTAAATTTTCAGTTAAAAAATTAATTTTCACTAAAAAAACTAATTTTCAAGCCAAATAAATTAATTTTGAACCAAAAAGGGTAATTTTCTATAAAAAATATTAGTTTCTAAACAAAATACATGAATTTTCAAGCGAAAAAGTGAAATAGTCACCAAGTAGATTAATTTTCTACACGAAAGACTTTTAACAAAATACAGGAATTTTCAACCAAATGTATTTTTTATTTTTCTGAAATGTTAAAAAAAAACATTAAAAGTATGGTGTCAGATTACACGCAGAGTCATAGTTGGTCAATGAAAAAAATAATCCAGAATTTCCTCGCTATAATAAGGAAACTCCTGTAAAAAATAAAACAAAATTTTTAAATCATTTAAGATTTTCTGTAAAATCTATTAAAAAAATGTTGGAGAATAAACCGAGTTTTTTTTTTAAAGAAATGTTCTAGTTTACTAAATTTATTTATTTACAATTTAAATTTTCTCTTTTAGAAATGAGTTTTTAGAATTAAAATTCCTCATTCGGAAGTTGCGATTTACAATATTCTCAAAAATTAAAAAAAAACTGAAAACATATTTGATTTACAATATATTTTTCTTTTCAGTTGCATTCTATCTCCTGCTAAATATTGCCGAGAACACGGAAGTTGAGAGGAAAATGCGGAAGAAAAACGTGATTGGAATGCTCGTGAAAACCCTCGACAGGTTTAATAGCGATTTACTCATCTTGGTCGTGACTTTTCTCAAAAAATTATCCATATTCCGTGAAAATAAGGAGCTTATGGTAATTCCGAATAATTTTCCAAATCCTTTAAAATAATTTCGAAATATTTACAATAATTTTTTTTATTTTATCAACAGGGAGAGGAAAACGTAGTCGAAAAGTTACCAAAGTTGCTTCAAAGTAGCAATCCTGATCTGCTTTTGTGCACCCTGAAACTTTTGTATAATCTCTCATTTGATACGAAAATGAGAGGGAAAATGATGAGAGCCGGATTATTGCCAAAATTGGTGAAATTTCTTGCACAAGGTGAAATAAAAAGCAAGTCGACAATTCTTGGATTATTGTATCACGCAAGCATGGATGACAAAGTTAAGGCAATGTTCACAAATACTGATTGTGTACCTTTGGTATGTAACCAAATTCAATTTTTCTTTATTAATTAAAATTTCAACACCTAAAAATGTTGAATTTTCAAGAGGATAGTTCAATTTTCAACTAAGAATATTAATTTTCAACCGAAAAAGAATGAATTTTCAACATAATACATGATTTTTCAACGAAGTAGTTGAATTTTCAATCAAAGAGATGAATTTCCAAATAAAATTATTAATATTCAACTGCAATAGATCAAATTTTAGTTAGAAATTAATTTTAAATCAAGATAAACCAAAAAGATTACTTTTCATCAACAAAATACATTAATTTCCAACAAGAAAAAACTAAATTTACAATAAAACATGGAATAGTTAAATTTTCAGACAAAAAATTAATTTCCCACCAAAGAAGAAAACTTATATTCAACTACAAAAATGAATTTTCAAGAGCATTAATTCTCTACCGAAAAATATTAACTTTCAACTAAAAAAGATAAAAATTCCAACAAAAATGGAATGATTAATTTTTAAATCAAAGAGATGATTTTCCACGTAAAATGATTAATTTATAAGTGCAATAGTTAAATTTTTAGTTGAAAAATAAATTTTTAACCAAGGAACGATTTAAAAAAATGGTTTAATTTTTAACTGAAGAGATTATTTTTCAAGTAAAATGAAAAATTTTCAAATAAAAAAATGTTTTTCTAACAAAATTCTGGAATTTTCCACGAAGTAGATTAATTTTTTAACAAAAAATATGAATGAATATGAATGGTTCCATTAAAAATGGAATGATTGAATTTTCAATCAAAGAGATGAATTTCCACGTAAAATGAACAATCTTAAACTGAAAAAATGATTTTCTAAAAAAATTATGGAATTTTCCACGAAGTAGATTAATTTTTAAACAAAAGAGATGAATTGTTTACAAAAATTATAATAGTTGATATTTAAACAAAAACAGATTTTTATTTTAAATAAAAAACAGTTGAATATAACCAAACACGACGAATTTTCAACAAAAAATGGAAATTAAATATTCAGCTAATAAATTAATTTTCAAACAAATAAGAAACGAATTTTTAACTAAAAAAGACGATATTTCAACAAAACAAATGAATTTTCAACTAAATAGTTGAATTTTCAACTAAAAAAATATACATTTTTAATATAAAATAGAATAATTAAATTTTCAGTTAAAGAAATTAATTTTCATTAAAAGAAAATTAATTTAAAAGCAAATATTTCAATTTTCAACTAAAGAGATCAATTTTTAAGCAAGAAATTAATTTACTACGAAAAGAAGGAATTTTCAACAATACGCATGAATTTCCAACAAAATGTTGAATTTTCAAGTAAAAAATATAAATTTTCAACCCAAAATACAATAGTTAGTAATACCAAAAAAGAAAGTTAAATTTTCAGCTAATAAATTAATTTTCAAACGAAAAAAAAAACGAATTTTTAACAAAATAGTTAAATTTTTAACCAAAGTGATGCATATTTAATCAAAAAATTAATTTACTACAGAAAAAACGAATTTTCAGCCATAAAACATATAAAGAATATAAATTTTCAACCAAAAATAGGATATTTACATTTTTCGTTAAAAAATTAAATTTTAAGAGAATCGTTACATTTCCAACCAAAACAATGGAATTTCAACTAAAAAAGAGAAATTTTCAACCAAAAATGGAATATTCAAATTTTTATTTAATAAAGTTAATTTTCCACATAAAAAAAAACAAACAAATTTTCAAATAAAGATGAATTTCCAGGTAAAATGAATAATATTCAACCTGCAATCGTGAAATTTTTAGTTGGAAAATTAATTTTGAACCAAGAAACGACGATTCTTCAAAAAAATAGTTTGATTTTCAACTAGAAAGATTATTTTCCTATTAAAATTGAAAAATCTTCAACTAAAAAAAAGACTTTCTAACAAAATTGTGGAATTTCCCACAAAGTAGATTAATTTTTAAACAAAAGAGATGACTTTTTTTTAAACTTCTAAATATATTCCAAAGTGATTCGAATTTTTCCTAATTTTTTGCAGAAATTATACAAAATTACAAAAATTGCCTCAAAATCTTCGAGATTCTTTTCTGAAAATTTTGTTAATGTTCTAGAAAGTTTAAAAATATTTTTAAATATTCTCTTTAAATATATTTTGTAAAATAAAATATTATTAAACATTTCCCCAAAAATATTAAGAATATTTTTTTATTCTTTTGAAACTTTTGAAAATTATTAAAAAGCTTCTAATCAAAATCTTCAAAAATATACATTCTGTTTTAAATTTGTTGAAATCTTTTTAAGTTTAAAATTATTTTTGTATATTTTCGAAACTTTCAAATATATTTTAAAGTCAAGAAACGAGTTTAAAAAAAAATAGTAACATTTTTAACTGAAGAGATTATTTTTCAACTAAAATGAAAATTTTTCAACTAAAAAAAGACTTTCTAACAAAATTCTGGAATCTTCCACGAAGTAAATTTTAATTTTAATTAAAAAACAGTTAAATATAGCCAAAAACGACAATTTTTCAACAAAATAGTGGAATTTTCAACCAAAAACATCAACTTTTAATCATAATTTTCTTTCGAAAGAGAAAAATTTCACCTACATGATTTTTCATCCAAATAGTTAAATTTTCAACCAAAAAGATGAATTTTCAACAAAATAGTTTAACTCTCAACCAAAAGACATAAATTTATAACCAAGAAGATTAATTTTCCCTCAAAAAAGATCATTTTTTCAACGAAATACATTAATTTTTAATTTCAAAAAAACTAAATTTACAATAAAAAAGTGTATAGTTACATTTTCCTTCAAAATATTAATTTTCAGCCAAAGAAGAAAACGAATTTTGAACCACAAAAATAAATTTTCAACCAAGAATATTAATTTTCTACCGAAGAAAATGGATTGATTAAATTTTCATTTAAAGAGATGAATTTCCACTTAAAATAATTAATTTCCAATTGGAATAGTTCAATTTTTAGTTAAAAAATCAATTTTCAACCAAGCAAAAGCGATTTTTCAACAAAATAGTTAAATTTTCAACTAAAGAAATTATTTTTTAACTGAAATAAAAAATCGTCAACTAAAACAATGACAAATAGTTGAATTTCAACCAAAAAACAAAAATTTTCTATAAAAAAAAGAAAAATTTTTGACAAAATACATTAATTTTTAACCAAAAAACTAAATTTACAATAAAAAAGTGCATAGTTAAATTTTCAGGAAAATATTAATTGTCAACCAAAGAAGAAAAATTTAATTTTCAACTACAAAAACGAATTTTCAAGTAGGAGTATCGATTTTCTACCTAAAAAGACGAATTTTAGACTAAAAAAGGTAAAATTTTGACCAAAAATAGATTGAATAAATTTTTTAATCAAAGAGATGAATTTCCACGTGAAATGATTAATATTCAACTGGAATAGTTAAATTTTTAGTTAAAAAATCAATTTTAAACCAAGAAACAATAATTTTTCAACAAAATAGTTTAATTTTCAACTAAAGAAATTATTTTTCAACTAAATAAAAAATTTTCAACTAAAAAGATGACACATAGCTGAATTTTCAACCAAAAAATATAAATTTTCTATCAATTTTTAACGAAATATATTAATTTACAACAAAAACTAACTAATTTTAAAATAAAAAATGGAACAGTTAAATTTTCAGTAAAAAATTTTCAACGAAGTAGTTCAATTTTCAACTAAAAAAGATAAAAATTTCATCAAAAATGGAATGATTAATTTTTCAATCCAAGATATGAATTTCCACGTAAAATGATTAATATTCAAGTAGAATAGCTAAATTTTTAGTTGAAAAACAAATTTTAAACCACGGAACAAAGATTTTTATTTTGAATAAAAAACAGATGAATATAATCAAAAATGACGAATTTTCAACAAAATAGTTGAATTTTCAACCAAAAACGTCATCTTTTAATCATAATTTTCTTTCGAAAAAAAAATTTCATCTACATGAATTTTCATTCAAATAGTTACATTTTCAATCAAAAAGATGAATTTTCAACAAACTAGTTAAATGTTCAACCAAAAGACAAAAATTTTTAACCAAAAAGATTAATTTTCTTTAAAAAAGATAAATTTCTAACGAAATACATTAATTTTCAACAAAAAAAACTAAATTTATATAGAATAGTTGATTTAAATAAATTAAATTCATGAATTGTCAACCAAATAGTTGAATTTTCGACTAAAAAAGATTGAAGTTCCACCAAAAATGGATTGATTAAATTTTTAATTAAAGAAATGAATTTCCAAGTAAAATAATTAATTTTCAACTGGAATAGTTGAATTATTAGTTGAAAAATTAATTTTGAACTAAGAAACAACGATTTTTCTAAAAAATTAGTTTAATTTTCAACTAAAGAGATTATTGTTGAAATAAAATGAAAAATCTTGAACGAAAAATATTATTTTTAACAAAATTCTGAAATTTTCCACGGAGTAGATTAATTTTTGAGACAAAAGAGATTGATTGTCTACAAAAATTGTAATAGCTGATATTTCAACCAAAAACAGATTCTTATTTTAAATAAAAAAACAGCCGCATTATTAACCAAAAACATTAACTTAAAATCATAATTCTCTATCAAAAACGACAAATTTTTCAACCAAAGAGTAGAATTTTTAACTAAAAAAGATACATTATCTACCAAAAATTGAATCGTCTATCAAAAAAGGAATTTTTAACAAATTCGTTCAATTTCCAACCAAGAAGATTAATTTTCTATAAAAAAACTCAATTTTTAACGAAATACATTAATTTTTAACCAAAAAAACTAAATTCACAGTAAAAAACGGAATAGTTACATTTTCGGTTAAAAAATTAATTTTCAACAAAAAAAAAAGAACGAATTTTTAAACAAAAACATAAATTCTTAACCAAGAAGATTAATTTTCTATCGAAAAAGACGAATTTTTAACCAAAGAGTAGAATTTTTAACTAAAAAAGATACATTTTCTACCAAAAATTGAATCGTTATATTTTCCAAAAATATTAATTTAGAAAAAAACAACGAATTTTTAACAAAATAGTTCATTTTCAACAAAGGAGATGAATTTTCACTTAAAATTATGAATCTCCAAACCAAAAAGGAATTTTTGACAAATTTGTTCAACTTTCAACCAAGAAGATTAATTTTTTACCAAAAGATACCAATTTTCAACGAAAAACTTTAATATTCAATCAAAAAAACTAAATTTACAATAAAAAATGGAATAGTTACATTTTCAGTTAAAAAATTTATTTCCTGAAAAAAAAACGAATTTTTAACCACAAAGATTAATTTTCTACCAAAAAGATGATATTACAACAAAATACAATAATTGTTAACCAACTAGTTGAATTTTCAACTTGAAAAGTTAAATTTAAATTCTAAAATGGGAGAGTTAAATTTTCAGTTACCGAAAAAAAAATTTCAAATAAAGTCAAGAATCTGCAACCAGAAAAATTAATTTTCAACAAAGTAGTCTAACTGTGAACCAAGAATTCGGATTTACAAATTAAAAATATAAATTTTCAACTAAAAGTGAAATATCTAATTAAATTTTCAGTTTCAAAAATTAATTGTTAGCAAAAAATAAAAAGGAGTTTTCAACAATATAGTTTAATTTTCAACGAAAGAAATGAATTTTGTACCAAATAGGTCAATTTTCAACCAAAAAGACGAATTTTCAACAAAATAGTTGAATTTTCAGCCAAAAAACATAAATTAATAACCAATAAGATTAATTTTCTATCAAAAAAGATCATTTTTTCAACGAAATACATTAATTTTTAATTTAAAAAAACTAAATTTACAATAAAAAAGTGTATAGTTAAATTTTCAGGCAAAATATTAATTTTCAACCAAAGAAGAAAACGAATTTTCAACTACAAAAACGAATTTTCAAGTAGGATTATCAGTTTTCTACCTAAAAAGACGAATTTTCGACTAAAAAAGGTAAAAGTTCGACCAAAAATGGATTAAATAAATTTTTTAATCAAAGAGATGAATTTCCACGTGAAATGATAAATATTCAACTGGAATAGTTAAATTTTTAGTTTAAAAATCAATTTTAAATCAAGAAACAATGATTTTTCAACAAAATAGTTAAATTTTCAACTAAAGAAATTATTTTTCAACTAAATAAAAAATCTTCAACTAAAAAGATGACAAATAGCTGAATTTCCAACCAAAAAATATAAATTTTCTATAAAAAATGATCCATTTTTAACGAAATACATTAATTTCCAACAAAAAGTAACTAATTTTACAATAGAAAATGGAACAGTTAAATTTTCAGTCAAAAATTTTCAACGAATTAGTTCAATTTTCATCTAAAAAAGATCAATTTTTAATTAACTACATTAATTTACAACCAAAAGACTAAATTTACAATAAAAAATGTAATAGTCAAATTTTCAGTCAAAAAATTAATCTTCTATCGAAAAATACGAATTTTCAACAAAATCGTTCATTTTTGATCAATGAGATGAATTTTCAACTAAAGTTATGAATCTTCAACCAAAAAAGGAATTTTTAACAAATTCGTTCAATTTGCAACCAAAAAGATTAATTTTCTACTAAAAGAGACCAATTTTTAACAAAATACGTTAATTTTCAACCAAAAAAATGTAATTTACAATAAAAACAGGAAGTTAAATTTTCATTAAAAAAAAAATTAATTTTCAACAAAAAATAACGAATTTTCAACCACAAGATGGAATTTTCAAGTAAGAAGATTAACTCTACTAAAAAAGGCGTTATTTTAATAAAACACATGAATTGTTAACCAAATAATTGAATTTTTACCCAAAAATATAAATTTTTAACCAACAAAATTAATTTTGTATCGAAAAAGATGAATTTGCAACAGAATATAAGATTTTTTAACAAAGTAGTTAAATTTTCAACTAATGAGATTATTTTTCAGCTAAAAAAAAATGATTTTCTAACATATTTGTAGAATTTTCCACGAAATAAATTAATTTTTAAACCAAATAGTTGAATTATCTAACAACATTGTAATAGTTGATATTTCAAACAAAGCATATTATTATTTCAAATAAAAAACAGTTACATTTTTAATATAAAATTAATGTTTCGGAAAAAATGAATTTTTAACAAAATAGTTTATTTTCAACCAAAAAGATTTATTTTCTACTAAAAGAGACTAATTTTTAACGAAGTACATTATTTTTCAACAACAAAAAAACTAAATTTACAATAAAGAATGTAATAGTGAAATTTTCATTAAAAAAAATGAATTTTCAACCAAAGATGAAAACGAATATTCAACCACAAAAATGAATTTTCAAGTAAGAAAATTAATTTTCTACGAAGATGAATTTTCAACCAAACATTGGAATTTTTAACTAAAAAATAGCAATCAAAATATCAATCATAATAAATTTTCAGTTTAAAAAATTAATTTTCGACCGAAAAAAAAAACAATTTCAACTAAAATCAAGAATCTGCAACCAGAAAATTTAATTCTTAACAAAATAGTTCAACTGTGAACCAAGTATTTGGATTTTGCGAATAAAAAAGATAAATTAATTTTGAACAAAAAATAATTTCAAATATAGAGTTTAATTTTTTAATGAAAGAAATTAGTTTTGTACCAAATAGTTAAATTTTCAACCAAAAACATGAATTTTCAACAAAACAATTCAATTTTTAACCAGAGAGATGAATTTTCAACTAAAATGACGAATCTTCAACTAGAATAGTTAAATTTTGAGTTAAAAAAATTACTTTTAAACCGAAAAAAAATTTGTTTTAACCAATCCATTTTTAAGTAAAGCCAAGAATCTGCAACCAGAAAAATTAATTTTCAACAATATAGTTTAATTTTCAACGAAAGAAATGAATTTTGTACTAAATAGTTAAATTTTCAACCAAAAACGTGAATTTTTTTTGGTTTTTTTTTCGTTAAAAAATAAATGACCAACCAAAGAGATGAATTTCCAACTAAAATAAAATTCAGTTCTTTCTGAATTGGAAGAAGAGAGTTTTTTTTTTAAAGTTGAATTTTCAACGGAAGAAGTGTTCAAAAAAACATGATATAGTTAAAGTTTCACATGAAGAAATATTTTTCAATAAAAAAACTAATTTTGAACCAAAAAAAATTCATTCTAAACACACAAAGAAAAATTCCACAAAAGAGTTGAATTTTTAAAGAAAAGAAATTAATTTTTGACTAAAATAACGAATCTTCAACCAAAAAAAATGAATTTTTAACCCGACAGTTTATTTTTCAACTCAAAAAAGACAAATTTGGAATAAAATAGATGAATTTTCAAGAAAATAGTTAAACTTTTAACCAAACAGATTAATTTCCAACCAAGAAGACTAAATTTCTACCGAAAAAGATATATTTTCAACAAAAAAGGGAATAGTTAAATATTCAGTTTAAAAAAATTAATTTTCAATAAAAAAAACTAATTTTCAATCAAAGAGATGAATTTTCAACCAGAATGATTAATTTTCTACCAAAAAGGATTAATTTTTAACAAAATGCGTGAATTTTTGACCGAATTTTTAATTTTTAACCAAATACATGAATTTTCAACGAAAAAGATGCATTAGTCACCAAGAAAATTAATATTGTGCCACAAAAGATAAATTTTCAACAAAATACAGGCAACCAAATAGCTGAATTTTCAAGTAAAGAAGATAATTCTTTCAACCAAACATGGAATAGTTAAATTGTCAGTAAAAAAATTTCATTTTGAACACACGAAAAAATGAATTTTCAACAAAATAGTTAAATTTTTAAGCAAATTAATTAATGTTTGACTAAAATAATGAATCTTGAACCAAAAAAATGAATTTGTAAGTCGATATTTTAATTTTCAACCCAAAAAAGACAAATTTTCAACAAAAAAAGGTAATAGTTAAATATTTAGTTAAAAAAATTAATTTTCAACTAAAATGATGAGTCTTTAATTGGGTTAGTTAAAATTTTAGTTAAACAGTTACTTTTCAACTGAAAAAAAAATAATTCTTAACCAAATCATGTTTAACTAAAGTCAAGAATCTGCAACGAAAAAAAATGAAATTTTTAAGAAAGTAGTTTAACTGTGAACCAAGAATTCGGATTGACAAATTAAAAATTTAAATTTTCAACTAAAAGTGAAATATCTAATTAAATTTTCAGTTTCAAAAATTAATTGTTAGCAAAAAATAAAAAGGAGTTTTCAACAATATAGTTTAATTTTCAACGAAAGAAATGAATTTTGTA
>CAKNXH010052550.1:0-46484 GCA_932178445.1 Andricus quercusramuli
TTATTGTAGTATAAGGCTTTTATTCTGCAAGTTTTTTTTTTTAGTTTAAAAGTTCTCAAGAAGCTACACAAATTCGTATAGCTTATTCTTAACAAAATAGAGATACCTGGCCTCTCAGTGTATAATAAAATTTATCATTATTACACTTAATTCTGTCGTTGAAAAATCAACTGTTTTGTAGAAACTTCAACCATTTTTTTTCTTTCTTTCCTGAAAAACCTTTGCTGCTTGAAAATTCAACAATTTTATTGAAAATTCACCTCTTTAGGTAGAAAATTAACTTTGTTAACTGAAAATTTAACTATACATCTTTGTCTGAAAATTGATCGTTTTTAATTGAAAATCAACTATTGAATTTCTTATTGAGAATTCATCTTTTTTGGTTGAAAATTCAAATACGTGGTTGAAACTCGAACTACTTTGTTAAAAATTAATTTTTTTGTTTGGAGATTCACCACTTTAATTGAAAATTCAGCTCTTCGATTCAAAATTAATTTTTTAAATAAAAATTTGTCTTTTCAGTATGAAATTAATCTTATTGGTTGAAAATTCATATTTTTTGTTAAAAATTTTCAAGTTTTATGGATAAGTCATCCTTTTTGGTTGAATATTGTTCTTTTTGTGGGAATAATATCAACTATTAGATGTTTTGTCAACTGAATTTAACTTGATTAGAAATTTGAAAATGTATCGGCCCGAAAATTTTGAGCTTATATGTTTAAAATAGCTTTTTGCAGTCCCGAACTTTGAAGTTTTCTTTAAATTTCTAACACTTCAGTCTAATGATTTTAAATTTAAAAGCGTTTTAATTTGGATTTTCCAAAAACATAAAAATGCGTTATTTCGAGGCTCTCCAGAAACATTTTTACTACTACAAATTAAAAACTAAAAATGTAAAAGCTTCAGCTATTCAAATTTAAGCTAATGATCAATTCCTGAATTTTAAACGATGCTTCAATTAGAAATTCTCTCATTTCTGAAGTTTCATTGAAATCATTCTTTACACGTTTTTAATTTAACAATGCTTTGATTCTTAAGATTTTCATTCAGATATTGTTTGATTTTGAACAAGTTATCTAAATTGTAAAGAAAAGAGAATACTAAACTGCAATTTGAAGTGTTATGAAATTACAGTCGAGCAAGTATTTTTTAATTTTTTAAATGAAATAAAAATAATTTTGAATTTTGTTATCATGAAATTATTCTAATGTTAACCTTTTCCTACCTTGCAATTATTCAAGTATACAGGATTTTAATTTAAAATTGTACAATTCTGAACAATTTAAATTTGAAACGACAAGAGGTTGAACTATTTATTTTTAAGCATAAGTTGTACAATTTTGAACGATTTAAATTAACCCCAAATAGTTTTGAATTTTATTAAGATAAGATTATTCCAAACTAAATTTTATACCATTTATTGGATGATAAAACTCACACAAAATCATCGTTTTGGCTTCTTTTTTTAAAAAAGTGTACTTTTTAGTTTTCAAGATTTGAAAACTGTTCATGTTTAATAGGTTATGTTCATTAACAGCAACGAGATACAATCACTTTTTACGTATTTATTCCTTTTTCTTCACTTTTTTTTAGAAAACAAATTTCGTTTTACTAATAGAAGGGTTTTTTGTCGTTTATATCTATGATATTAATTCAATTTTTCGCGTAATAACATGATTTCCACTTTTTCCGGTCAGGTGACAGTCAGATTACCGGAAATCGGTCATCTGACGGTCACTCTCCATCTCTACTTGCGGATCTGCAATCGTGTGAAAGGGCCCTAAAGAGGTTGAGCTCCCCTTCAAGCTCAAGCTCAGACTTGTTGTAAACGCCACTTGATTACCGAATATTGCCCTCTCGTTCAGTCACATAAGATTGAAAGAACATTAACATTTACAGTCTACATCTTTCCAAAACGATCGAACATCTCTGTCTAAGTTCATATGGTAGAAAGAGAGATTCAATCAAATACATTAGAGAGCATCGAATCCCACCCTGGACCTTATCAGCCCTGTACCACAGGAAAACAAACAAATATATATAATTTTTAATATTCATTGTATCTAAGAAGCCACAAGCAAGAAAGAAGTAATATTCCAGCTATCCAGCTTCTGTTTTAAACAAAAATTCTTATATCGTGGAGTGATACAAGAAAGTCACATAGGGTCACATATATGTGAAAACATTGTTGTTTTTGTTGATGTCATTGCAAGAGTCCTGTGAAGCAGTTTCGAAGGTCGGTGAGTTTTTCCAAATATGAGGAATTATGGAACACGAAGAAGAGTTTCTCAATACATTCTTTACACAAGTGACACAACTCTGTTTTGACAAGGCTAAAGAATCGGTCGTAAGTATTATGTATTATGTTTGTATGTTCTCGATACTATTTCTAACGATTAAAACAATAAAATAATCATCATTAATGCTCATGGTACTTGAAAATTTCCGTTTTTACATACTCATCTACAGAAGGTATTAGATTTGTGTAAAATTTGACCCCCCGGGTTTTTGTCAAATGTCCACTTTTTGAGACCCCCTTAACCCAAAAACAGGTTTTTACGAATGGCTATGTCTGTAGGTATGCCTGTCTGTCTGTGAGCACGATAACTTTAGAAAGAATTAATTGATTTGATTGTCCTTTGGTATACTCTTTCAGTCTCCTAAACTAAAGGTCAAGTTCGTTAGCCAGCCATTCACTAAGTAAAAATAGTGAGTTAACACATGAAGTTAGCTGATAAGCCTTTTTATTCGCCGTCTGATTGGCTGTCGAGTCACGTGAACGTTAATGCCACTCATAGCCAGCGAAATTCAAATTGTCATTCGTTTCGTTTTTTGTTACTATTTACTTAGTGACTAAAATTAAAAGTTGAAATGTTTTTAAGCTGTACAGAATTTTTCATTGTTAATTATAAAAAAATCTGATTTCTTATGTTTCCAATTTTATTTCTAAAATATTATACATCAGACTCAGGTACCTTTCACACGATTTCAGATCAGTAGATTGCATGCAGAAAGTCCACACGAGTGTAAGAGATGGAGAACAGTCTGTCCTTTTCGTTCCTGTGGGCAATCTACATGCAATTTGCTGATCTGCAATCGTGTGAAAGAGCCCTTAATAATAAGTAATTCAAAATCATTTGTCATGCGTATTTAACTTAGGGTGAGTGAGTGAGATGATTATGTTCTTTTTCCTAATTGATCGTGATTTTCCCTGGAGATTGGTGATTGGTCGTTCTTTTTGGCGCTCAGTAATTGGTCAAAAGCGAAAACTATCACGTGATCATCATGAATTTCATCTGTCGGAGGACAGGCGATCGCGAAATGGCGCCCGGTGAAATACATGGTGTGCGGTCTACTTGTTTTTGAAAATAATTATCTAAGAATATCTTTAGTTTGGCCATTTTTCAAAGAATAGGCTCAATTTGTTTACGGAATCAACTTAAAATGCCTTTCAGATGAATATTTTCTATGCTACTTTGTAAATTTACAATAATCATTGATTATTTAAACAAATTCAGAGTTTGGCTATTGTTTAGAAATTCAGAACCAAAAGAAATATATCAAGAATAATTCTTCCCTATGTTACTTTGCAATTTTACAATAATGGTTAATTATTATTTTAACAATTTTCATAAACATATTCAGAGTTTGGCTGTTTCTCAACAAATAGGCTCAATTTGTTTACGAATTCAACAAAGAATATATTTCGGATGACTGTTACCTATAAAGCTTTGTAAAATCATAATAATTTTCAATTATTTGAACAATTTCAATTAAAAAACTGAGAGTTTGGCTATTTTTTAACGAACAGGCTCCATCTTTTATAGAATTAAGTAAGAATATCTTTCCAGTGACTTTTTGCTATAATGTTCTGCAAATTTCAAAAAATGAATAATTATTTAAACAATTTTGATAAACAAATCAAGAGTTTTGCTGTTTTTTAAAGAATAGGCTCAATTTTTTTACGGAATCAATAGAGAATATTTTTCGAATAACTTTTTCCTATGTATGTTACTTTGAAAATTTACAATAATTGTTAATTATTTAAACAATTTTCATAAACACATTCAGAACAATTTGTTTACGGAGTGAACTAAGATTGTCTTTCCGATGACTATTTAATATGTTTTGTAAATTTACAAGATTTATTAATTATTTAAACAATTTCGATTTAAAAATTTAGAGTTTAGCTATTTTTCAAGGAATAGGCACAATTTGTTTACGGAGTCAAAAAGTAGGTCTTTCCCAAGACTCTTTTTCTATGTTTCTTTACAAATTCAGATTTTGGCTATTTTCAACGAATTTTTTATGTTCAGCAAATTTACAAGATTTATTAATTATTGGAACAATTTTCATTAAAAAATTAAGAGTTTGGCTATTTCTGAAAGAATAGGCCCAAATTGTTTCCGGAATCAACAAAGAATGTATTTCCAATAACTATTTTCTACGATACTTTGAACATTTATAACAATTACTAATTATTTTAACAGTTTTCATAAACATATTCAGAGTCTGTGTCTTTTTCAACGAATAGGCACAATTTGTTTACGGATGCGCCTAAGAATATATTTATGATTACTCCTTTGTATTTTGCTTGATAAATTTACAAGAATTATTAATTATTTTAACAATTTTCATAAAGAAATCAGGAACTCAGCCATTTTTCAACGACAAGGATCAATTAGTTTGATGCATCAAGATTTCTACGATACTTTGCAAATATACAATAATTAATAATTATTTATATAATATTCATAAACAAATTCAGAGTTTAGTTATTTGTCAACGAAAATAATTTTTTTTACAGAATTATCTAAGAATATCTTTCCGATGACTTTTTCTGTGATACTTCGTAAATTCTCAAGAACGTACATATTTCCAATAAGACTTTCCTACATTACTTTTCACAATTGCAATAATTATTATCTATTTAAACAATTTTCATAGACATATTCAGAGTTTGGGTATTTTTCAAGGAATAGACACAATTTGTTTACGGAGTCAACTAACAATGTCTTTCTGATGACTCCATTCTATGTTGCTTTATCAATTTAAAGTAATTATTAATTATTTAAACAATTTACATGAACAAATTCAGAGTTGGGATACTTATCAACGAATAGGCTACATTTTTTTAAAGAATTAAATAAGAATATATTTCCCATAACTTTTTTCTGTGATTCTTTGTAAATTCCCATGTATTATCAATTATTTAAACAATTTTTACCGGCAATTTGGAGGCAACTAAGAATATCTTTTTGAGGACTATTTCCTATGATACTTTGCAAATTTATAATAATTATTAATCATTTAAACAATTTTCCGAAATATATTTAGTGTTTTTCTATTTTCAAAGGAATAGGCTCAATTTTTTATGGAAGCAACGAAGTATGTATTTCAAATAAGAATTTCGTACATTAGTTTGCACATCCATAATAATTATTTATTATTGAAATATTTTTCATAAACATATTCAGAGTTTGGGTATTTTTCAAAGAATAGACACAATTAGTTTACGGAGTCAACTAAGATTGTCTTTCCGATGAACTTGTCTATGTTGTTTTGTGAATTTACAAGAATTATCAATTATTTTAACAAATTTTAAGAAAAAATAAGAATTTGGCTATTTTTAAAAGAATAGGGTGAATTTTTTACAGAATTAACTAAGAATATCTTGTCGATGACTTCATTAGGCTCTTCAAAATTCACAAATTTATTAATTATTTAGAATATTTTCATAAGCAAATTAAGAGTTTGGCAATTTGTCGAAGAAACCTTCCCGTAAAAAAATCATGCTCGACATTAGTGAAAACCAAGGTTAAAACGCAGCGAATACACAATTCGGTCGTATAAGTCGCTTGACATCTAGACTCTTCTCGAGACGAGATCATGTACTGTGTATTTCTATGAAAATTTGTACGCGCCGACATTTTATAGGTTTTTTTTCAAAAGTTGCATGAAAATGTTTATAGTTGCACAAGTATTTATTCTGCATCGTGAGAGGGTATGCATGCGAAGACATGTACAAATCAAAATTATTGAAGTAAAAATTAATTTCATGGTATTTTATTGAACTTCATTCCCAAATATAATAATTACATGCAAAGAAATTGATCGCGCGCGTAGCGCGCGTATGAAGTTCTAGTTTAGATAAAAATTTAAAAAGTGAGAGCATTTTGAAAATTTGTGAGACCATTTTTTCAAAATTTGAAAATTATGTGTGCGGCTATTCATAGTGCCCGCAAATTCAAACAATTTATTCCCATGACATTTTTCGATAAAATGAAAATTTTCAGAGCTACAGCATTTTCAAAATCCAAAAGAAGAAACGAAAATTAACATTTGCAGCCCAACAATGCACAATACGAAAAAAAGTCAGGATAAGAAAAATCTTTCTTTTTGCACGCCCTACAACACTATCATAACGACTTTTTGAATTTTCTTGAAAAATCTATAATTATCATTTTTATTGCACAAAAAATAATTAAAAATCAAAAAATTCAAATTCACGGCCCAACTATGCAAGATACGACAAATGATGATTCGACAAAATTTGTGCGTAAACAAAAGATCTACAAAAATTTTCATTGGTCACTTTTTGATAGGATGTGTAGTTTTGGTTTTATCCATAAAAAAGAACATTAACAGTGAAAAAACAGCCCGGTAAGTGGGCACATTCTCATCAAAACTTTGCTTATTTCATTTCTTTTTCATCTCGTGTGTGTTTTTTCACAATATTCCATTGTTTTTATGTTCTCAATACTATTTCTAACGATTAAAACAATAAAATAATCATCATTAATTCTCATGGTACTTGAAAATTTGTATTTTTACATTCTCATCTACAGATGGTATTAGATTTGTGTAAAATTTGACCACACGGGTTTTTGTCAAATGTCCACTTTTTGAGACCCCCTGAACCCAAAAAATAGGTTTTTACGAATGTGTCTGTCTGTATGTATGTATGTCTGTGAGTACGATAACTTTCGAAAGAATTGATCGATTCGATTGTCCTTTGGTATACTCTTTTAGTCTCCTAAACTAAAACTTTTGATGATTAAACAAAATTGGTGCGTAAAAAAAGAAGAGTTTTTGGTTCCTTACTTAGAGGTTGGCCGGGAATCGGCAGATCGGTACATGGGAACTCCTACCTAATACAACGCTGCTGAAGGCTGGTGACCTTCCCAGCATAAAAAGTCAACCAATTGCGACTCTCTCGGTTTCCATTCCCATGCCCCCCCCCCCCCCACCAATGATCTTGAGGTAAGATAACTACGAGAAACTATGCATGTAAGAAAACTAGATATCCTATGTGTACCTGAGACGAAGAAAAAGGGTTGCGAAAGTAGAAACATGGAAAATTGGCTGTTGAAAGCCGGTTTTAGAATTTGGTCAGGAGTAGATAGTGAATCTCATTGTAGTCAAGGAGTCGGTTAGATTATGAGTGAAGAAGTAAGGCAGCATCTCAGAGATCAAGCATGTATCGCCCAGATTGCCGTGGGTTCGAATGAAGGTAGGAATCAGAAGATTGTTTATCATAGCGTGCTACGCCCCAGTTGATAGTGATCAGAGAGATGTCAAAGACGCCTTCTGGGACATTTGAAATGATACAATAAGTACTTGCGATCATGGTGAAAGAATCATTCTGCTAGGAGGTATGAACGGATGGATCGGCGTCCAACGTCAGGGTACAGATACAGAAATGGTGCTAAGTAATTCTGGGGATCCAACAAGAAAAAGTGTCAACAGGGTAAAATTAGTTAGCTTATACCAATTTTTTTTTCAATCACATGATATACGTTTTCGGTGTATTTTTTTATGTAGAATACGATGACGCTATTGGTTTTTCTATAGAACCAACCGGAAAAATTCTGGTAGCGGATGAACATGCTAAAAACTGGTCTTTCGTTTATAGTGCTTTCCATTCAGGTTCTACGACAAAACCAAGACCACCATCGTGTTCTACGTGAAAAAATACATGGAAAACATGTGTTACATGTTTTAAAATGACGCTATATTCGAGAGAATCGAGAAGATTCTAGAGAAAATCACCTACCCCTGGCTTAGTTAGGTATTCGTCTCTGATGTATTTTTTCACGAAGAGTACGATCGTGTTATGGGTATTATTATAGAATTTATCTAATATGTTCATTTTTTGAGAATATTATTATTAAAATGTATAAAAATCTGAAATATATATTATGTCTACCTAGTTTTTTTTTGAAAAAAAAAATTGTTGGCGTAAAATCCTCATTGAAGTATGTTTCAAGCTGCAAGGAATCAAAATACATAATTTTAAAGAGTTTACTGTATGCATGTGTGTGCGTGTACTATGTATGTATATAGTCGTTATACAAATTTACAGGCGTAGCATTTCAAATTTTTATAGATTTTAATAATAATATTCTTAAAATATAAAATTATAAGTTTGGTTATCAGACCAGATGATTTGCTATACCTAACTAAGCCGGGGGTAGGTGATTTTCTCTAGAATCTTCTCGATTCTCTCGAATATAAAGTCATTCTAAAACATGTAACACATGTTTTCCATGTATTTTGATTGAAAAAAATTGGTATAACCTTAAAAAAAATGAAAAAATGAAAAACTGAAAATTTGTTTAAAAATCGCAAATTTGCGACCTTCTATCAAAATCAAAAAATTTTTTTAACGTGTCCGGACTATTTTTCCTCTAATCCTCATCCCCTCACCAACTTGCCGTAAGAATTTCATCGCTCTAACTTGCTCCGATCCCGAGATCTACGATTTTGACACAAAATTTTGCCGAATTTCCCACTGTGTGGCGTAAAGAAAATAGCCACAGTATAATTGACTTCGTTATTGCCTATGGAAGACTAAGAGAACTAGTCAAAGACACAAGAGTCATGAGGTGCTCTAAATGCAATACTGACCATTACCTTCTAGTCTCCAAAATAAACTTAGGGAGGGGATGGAGAAGAAAGAGAACCAACCAATCGAAACAAACGCGAAACAAGATTGAAAATTCACAGAAACCGGAAGTGCGGATAGATTTTTAGAATAATTTAAACGAACGCATAGATAGGGCAACTGGAGAAGCGCTTATAAGCAATAAAGATATAGAGGGCGCATGGACTATGCTACGGGATATCATTGTTAAAACTGCGAAAATTAACGTGAATAAAACAAAAATCATAATGTTTGAAGGAAAAGGTGATAAAACAATGTGCAAAATTGTCCTAAGTGATGAAAAATTAGAACAAGTTGATAAGTATATACCGTAAGGTCAACTTCATAGTAGTCGTACAGAAGCGTGAGTGCAAGTGAGACACTAGTAGATGGCGCATAAGAGCATCCCTTTCGCACTTATGACTATGACTACTGTGAATTTGGCCTTACTGTATACATATATGTATATATGTATGTATATATATATATATATATATATATATAATTTAATGGCCACTTCTCACATCCGTGATGTGGGTGGTCACAGGGCACGACGAAATCACAACGACAGGCCGGCGAAACCCTCGTGTGTCGTGAGGACATATATATATATATATAGTTAAAAGTTTGTCATAAGGACAATCGCAGGATTTCGCCGGGAGCGGGTGCTAATCTGAAAAATTGCACCCGCTCCCAGCGAAATCGCGGTAAAATTTCAGCTGTAACCACGTCTCACGACCGTGAGATGGGTGGTTACAGTCTGCGCGAATTCAATACGATGATCCGGCGAAAGTCTCGTGCACCCTGAGGACACGGAGCGACCCAAGGACGACCGCCTTCTGCATTCTCCCTGCAAGTGCCTCAGCATTTTGTTGACACGCAGGGATGCTTTTCAGGCTATTAACAAGTGAAACCTTGGCACCTCCAAGAGCGCCAATGATCAGGACGATTAGCTTAACAGAATATTCCGGGTATAACCGTCGCAACTTCCTCATAAGGTCTTTATACCTTTCTTTCTTTTCTTTCTCCTTCGCTGTGACGTTTTTGTCCGCTGGTGCCAAAAATTCGATAACGAACATGGTTCGTTTCTCGAAATCAAGAAGAACCATGTCAGGCCTCGAGTGCGCAACAGAAACAATTGTCGAGAATATGAAGTTCCAATATATGCGGCACTTCTCATTTTCGACAATTGACTCTATCTCTCTAGGGGCGTTCAGCGAAGAGGTATTTGGGCTAATGCCGTAAGAGTGACAGAGATGGTAATAAAGCACTCTCAGTGCCGCATTGTGCCTTTGGATGTAGGTTGTTCCCGCATGGGCTGGACAACTAGATAGTATGTGTCCTAGATGCTCGGAGTGTTCATGACACGCTCTGCAGCTATCATCGGGAATATCTTGGCTCAAAATGCGGCGACGGTATGCTAGAGTGGAAATGACACCATCTTGACATGCCAAAATGAAGCCCTCTGTGCCCGACTTCAATCCGGGTGATCTAAGGAAAGCAAACGTCAGCTCATACGACATCGACTGATCTTCCACATTTCTGTGGAAGATGCCGTGCATCTTCTTGTCGAGGAGCTCTTCGCGGAAGTTTTTCTCCTGTGCTTTCTTAATCCGGGCCTTCAGGAGTGAGTATTTAAGATGGATAAGATTAGATGCATTTCGCTCACCCCTGATATTGAAGTCAAGGCCGAGTGTTTCAGCAGCCTCTTCTGCTGCTTTGTAAAGAAACGCCCCTTTGCCTACTTCTTCGTGTTTTCTGACCATTTTAAGAAGAGGATCTTGTCCATTTGCGACAATATGTGCTGTACCCAGAATAATCCTGTTGTGAAGACATCCAAGATTCAGTATTCCACGACCACCTTGACGGCGTGAGATGTAAAGTCGTGGAACAGAAGACTTAAGGTGCATGCTGTTGTTCATGTGCATAACCTTTCGGGACCCGATGTCGAGGGATCTGAGCTCGTCCTTCGTCCATGGAACTACTCCAAATGAATAGAGTACTACTGGGACGGCAAGCATGTTCGTTGCAGATACTTTGTTCCTCGCCGACAGTTCGGAAGACCATATCTGTCGGAGGAGACGTTTTTATCTGCATCGGAGAGTATCCTTTATAGATGTTACGTCCTGAATGCGGCTTTGTGGCACGCCCAGGTATGTATAGGTCTCTCCAGCGCAAAGGTGTCGTATAGCGCTTCTGTCAACGAGTTCAGGATCTTCGAGGATGCCGTTAAGTTTTCCTTTCTTCAAATTAACCTTGGCGCATTTCTCTAACCCGAACTCCATTCCAATCTCTTGAGTGTACTCTGTGACAATTTTTAGAGCTAGATGTAGTTTCTCTTGATTTCTAGCATAGAGCTTAAGATCATCCATGTAAAATACATGAGTTACCTTATGCTTTCGATTTCCAGGTTTGCCACAGAGGTACCCTTCGGAATGGCGAAGTGCGAGAGATAGTGGCAATAATGTGAGGCAAAAGAGGAGAGGGCTCATGGTGTCGCCCTGAAATACACCTCTCTGAAAGGTGATACTGTTAGTGATCACACGATATTTTCCAGATAAGATGGTAAGTCTGGTTTTCCAAAGCGGCATTAATCTCTCTATGCATCTCACGATGTGTGGATGAACCTTCAAGCTTTCCAACAGACAGATGATAAGTCTATGGGAGGTTGAATCAAAAGCTTTTCGGTAATCTATCCAGGCCATCGATAGAGATCGTTGATAGGATGCTGCATCTTTACAGACACATCTATCGATGAGCAGGTTCTCCCGACATCCTGCTACGCCTTTCTTCGAGCCACGTTGTTCATACATCTCTCGCCACACAGGTTCAATTGTCCGAAGAATCCTATCATTTAGGATGGCTGTGAAGATCTTATACAGTGTGTTCAGACAAGTTATTGGCCTGTAATTCTTAGGGTCAGCTAAGTTGCCCGTCTTAGGCAGGAGCACTGTGCGCCCTTCCACCAACCACTCCGGAATAGGCTCTTCCGACTTTAGATATGAGGTGAAAATTCGGGCCAGATGCTGGTGGGTTGAAGGAAACTTCTTCCACCAGAAGGTCTTGATACCATCTGGTCCCGGAGCGGGAAAGTTCTTCATGCCTTTTAATACGTTTTTCACCTCCTCGGTAGTGATAGGTGGGCATTCTTCCTCAGGTGTTATGAGGGCATTGCACAGCTCCTTGAAGCTATTTATGTTCTTTGAGTCTTCTTGAAGTGGATGCTGGACCTCGTAGACTTCTCTCCAAAATGCTTCGACCTCCTCTGGTTTGGGCGGATGGTCGACAGTAATTGGAGGGTCTTGGAAGAGTTTAGATGGATCAGATGAAAATTGTTGATTTTCTCTGACCCACCTCTCTCTCCGCTCTAGACTTCTCCTAGCGTTAGATAGTATTCGTATTCTGTCAACAATATGCTGTCTGATGGTCATTAGCTTTGATTTGTTGATTGTGTGATGACGGATCCGCAGTTCGCGCGCGAACCGTCGAACCTTGGCAGTGAAATTCCTGCCAGATGTTATGTAGTCAATCACACACTGAATGCGGGACGCGTACTGTCTAGCCCAGCCTATCTTTGTGCTGAGTTGATGCATTCTTCTTTTGGTCTTATGATCAACCGTTGGTTTTGTTTTACGGCTTGCATCTGCCAAAGTTCTCGCTGCATCGTACACACCACAACTGATAGTCCAGAGGTCGGATTCTTCGGAAAAATCTCCACGAAGTTCATCATCCAATTCAGTCAGATCTTTGGGCTTGGGAGAAACCTGAATGTTGATGTTTCTCCGGGTCCTGAAGCATCGTTCTTCCTCTATTGGATGCCTGTTCGCGGTTGGTCTCAGTGTCGCTTCTCTTTCTCTGTTGCCGGCTTGTTCTGGATGCGGTTGAGTAGGCACTCCGCTTATATAACCCCTTTTCCTAAGGTTCTCGGCATGGTTTCGCAGACGTTGTTGCGAAAAGTCTGAGAGCTCTGGGTGTTTCTCGCACCACAGAGCATGCAGTCGTGACATGTAACCTTTTCGTTCAGGGACCATACTGGCATCGTAGCACTCCAGCAGGCCGTCATTGAGTTGATCCGTCCACTTAAAAGTAAGAAGATTCCGCCGGTCAATCGCATTGACTCCGTCTTGATTGGCTCCCCCAACTGTAGGGTAGTCGGCATTGTTGTCCGACCCATTGTCGGGAGCCCTGCGCGTTCGATTGTTTTGAACCGCACTTACTACAACTATGTTTGGAGTTGTCATTGTTGTTCCCACGAGCAGCTAGGGAAAGGGTTCGTCCATCCTTGCAGAGCCCCGCATGCAAGGATAAGGCTGTATACTCTGAGAGTCGCCGATTTCCCAGAATCACCGTTAGAGACACCTCACCCAGGTGACATTCAGCTTTCGGCACGGTTCTCACGCCTTCGCTTGGGGGTTATTCCTTCGGGACCATCCCTGGACAATTGTCCGCGACTGCTTATTAATTATTGTAACCATATTCAGCAGAAACCCTTGATACAGGGACCCTCTATCCGCAACCCGAGGACGCGTTCGGAGGCTTTGTCATAAGCCCTTCGGTTCTATTCCAAAGGAATCAAAACCGAAACCGAATATATATATATATAGGTAGCCTATTCACTAGTGACGGGAAGATAGATGGGGAGATAGATAGGCGCATAAATGAGGGCAGAAGGTTATCGGTATAGCAGGGTTCATTCTCAGAAGTAAAAATATATATAAAAAGCTAAAATGGAAATACATAATTCCATGTTTGTACCAACGGTGCTATACGGTAGCGAGACATGGACCTGTTAAGAAAAGGATAAGGGTAAAATTAACGTGATTGGCATGATACCTCTGCGCACAATTTGTACCACAATTTGTACTCCTGTACCACAAGAATGTGGTACAGGAGAGACACTAGTTGACATTTGGGAAAGAAATATCAGTTACGGTGGTTCGGACATCTTGAAAGAATGAAAGATGAACGACTGACGAAACAAGTGTATAAAGGTAAAGTATATGACAGAATGCCTAGAGGTAGACCGCCCAAAGAATGGTTAGAATCTGTCAATGAGACATTAATCCGAAGAGACATAAGAAGCCATAGAAACACGAGAGCTTGCATGAAAAAATGCATGGACGTGAAGGAAGCTAGAGAAGTATGCCAGGACAGAAAAGTGTGGCGACAAATAGTTTATAAAAAGAATGTGGGCTTAAGGTGTTGTCAGGGTACCATGCCATACCTGACGGCTCGAGTGACCCTTCCTATTGTAAGACGCTCGAACACGAGCTCGCTGCCCAGCGGGGCGATGTGGTGCTCAACCGGAAGCTACTGTATTATGTTGCCTCGAACTCTGTTCCGCACCACCATGGAGGTCGAGTAGTACACGGAAAAAAATAATCGCTTAAATTTTAAGTGACTATTTTATAACTCCTGGATAGAGAGAAAAGTCTGGTGAGATTTCAGGGAATTTTATTAAATAGTAGAAGAAAAGTCAATTAATTTTTAGAAACAGAGTGACTGGAAACAGTCTAGTTATTCTTATGAAAAAGCATTTCAAAAACCAAGCGATTCTTTCTGATAAATAATTAACATTTCTCTAGAGTTTAGGTGACAGTCAAATAATTCTAAAGAAATGGGATTCAAGAAAATAGTTTATTAATTATATTAAAGAGTGTATTAGATTTTATTTGATAGTAAACGACTTTTTATATAACTTGTGAAAAAGAATTTAAGAAATGAGTAATCGAAGAATTGAGAATACGAGCTTATAGAATTCCGTTGACCAGTCACTGAAAACTGTAAAATGCGCAGTGGACGTTTTTCCGTAGCACCGCGATAAATATATACTTATATAATTATTCTTCATTATTTAAATAATAAAAAAATACGTGGCAGCATAGAAAAAGATTACGAGGTTTAAAAAGTGTTTAAAAACACCATTATTACAATTTTTTACAGTTTAAAAAAAATTGTATGCCTATTTGAAGCAAGATATTTAGATAAAAGGAATTGAAAAACAACATTTTAGAAAAGTTCATTGAGAAGGGAGTAAGCACACGTACCGAAAAAACCGTCTATTCACAACGAAATTTCAGTACAAATAGACCTTCCAGCTCCCTCTGTTCGTACCGAAAAAATCCGGCTATTTGTACCGACACACAGTGGGGTAAAATCAGAAAACGAGGTTAAAAATAACTTGTAGCTGGCAATTCTTAACCGATTTTTTATTTTTTTATTAGAAAAATTCAGCATCAAATTTTGAAGAGATTTATGTGCTTAGTCTTACGGAAAATTCCGTATACACGGCCAGTTCTTAAATTTTAAGGTTCAAGAATATTCTGGAATTTATAACATCCTAGAAGCTACTTTGATACATAGTCGATTGCAAACCATTTAAAAAAACTCATGTGCCAATGACAAGTAAAAAGGCCGTTTCATTTCTCAACAGTTGAAACACTCAACAGTTGGACATTCAACGGTCGAAAATTAAACAAAATTGTATGTTGAATTTTCAACAGTTTAATAATTAACTGTGGAAAACTGAAGAAAATTAGATATTATTCATTTCAATTTTTAGCAGTTAAATTTTCAACTGTTTGATATTCAATATTCTTCAATCTTCAACAGTTGAAAATGAAATTCCATCAGATGGCAATTATATTATAAATTGTCTTTAATCTTATACAATTGAAAATGGAATTTCTAATCTATTTCAATATTCAACAGCTGAGAATTGAAATTTATTTTTCTATTTATTTCCATTTTCAAAATATCCAAAAATTGTATGAAGAATCACAAAGTTGTAGTGTGGTTGGTTTGAATGGGCAACTTCACTTGAACGTGCCAACGCAACATAATACAGTAGCCTCCGGTTGAGCACCACATCGCCCCGCTGGGCAGCGAGCTCGTGTTCGAGCGTCTTACAATAGGAAGGGTCACTCGAGCCGTCAGGTATGGCACGGTACCCTGGCATAACAATTTTGTGAGGCTCTTCGCTTGGGGTGATCGCTAGAGAGATTGCTCAGCCACCTGGGTCGGAACAGTGTTGCGGGATGAACGTGTTATTTAAGTAAATAAGACGAAAATTCTAGATCAGTCCAAAAAATCTATACCTCCTTCCCCACATTACTATTTTCCAACCGAGCGAGTCACGCCTACCCCGAAAGGGAAATGGCTTAATGGTATAATAATAAATAATGCTCATGGTACTTGAAAATTCTAACAATTTATTTTATTTCTGCATTCTCATCCAGAGAAGGTATTATTTTTGTGTCAAATTTAACCCCCCCCCCCCGGTTTTTGTCAAATGTCCACTTTTCAATAATCATTTAAAAATTTATCATATATGTTCCAAAAACAACTTAGACAATTTTTTTCGCTCGTTTTCAGATAGTTGGAAGAAATCTTTCTGATTGTATGGTTTATCAGAAAGATACGGAAATGTACGCTGAAGTGAAGGAATTTCCTTCTTTATTTTAAATCAAATACAAATTTAGTCATTTTCATCTGAAGAACATAGAGCATAACATATTTTCATTGCGAAGCGCGACAACCAAATCGCGCGCCGTGAGCGCGCTCAAACTTTTGAGTTTCCATTAAACGATGAACAGAAACGAGCATGGAGCGCAAGGCTTACATGATTTTTAAACTATATATCGAGCGCGCAGCGCGAGTGTCTTGATGAGAATGTGTTCCTTAAGGTCGATAGAACCTTAAGTGAATTAGTTCCTTTTTCTATGTAAAACGTACGTAATTAAACCAAAAGCAGGTCATAACGGTGAAGCTAACTAAGAGAGTATTAGCCCGCGAAGCGCGCAATAGCGAGCACACGAAGTGCGAAAACCCAGAGGAACCGAGCTTAAAGCGTCAGGCAAATGTGTCCAAGCGCGTAGCGCGAGGTGAATATATTATCGAGCGCGATTTTGCTATGATTTTGTTTTTCATATTTATTTAGTTTAACCATTATAAGCCAAATAATAAAATATATTATCCTATTGTTGAGATTAAAAATACTCTGAATAAATTTTTTGAATTATCAAAAATAAGTAAGTATTAAAGTTTTGGAATATTTAAACATGTCTTTGGCGTATGCCATACATTTTGATTAGATTACTCAATACAATATAAAAATCATTTCGTATCCTCCGTAAAAGGATTTTCCAACCACTCTTCAAGATTATTAATTTCTGGAGCAGTATTATTTTGAAGGTCATGATAATTGATGATATTTAGATTTTCTATATCAACGTTTTTTTCATCCATCCACTCGACGTGTTCTGATTCAGTTTTTTTCTTTATTAGGATTTCTCTGCCCCGCTTTGCAATAACTTGGAATGGTTTAATTTTTTGTGACAAGGGCACAGAAAAACCATGCATATTTTGCTTATGAATTTTGAAATTTTTTTCGTAGCAAAGTATAAGTCACACGAGTTACAAGTTCTTCCCACTAAGTCTTTTTTCATGCTTGGGCAAAATAGTCATACGGCATGCTGATAAATCCTGGATGTTCGGGCTTTGTATCAATACGGCTTTGCAATAATAAATCTGCGAAACGAATCTTTGTATCTGCACCTGGCTGAGGAATTTCTACTTTTGTTGACGTTTGTTTTAGTGGGTACGGCGGAGGCAAAAATCCATCTTCGAGTCTTATTTTAATAATTGTACGTTGAGTCATTGATAACATTTTCGAGAAAGACTTCCGTGAGGGAACCTTTGAAATCGTAACACCAACAAAGATATCGATGCTACGTTAGTACCGGGTAACGTCGGAGAAGCGAGAACGTGAACCGAGTCGCGCAGACAGACCACGCTAAAGTAATATTTCAAATTGCTAACTTTCATTTTGAAGAACGATACGTTACATTTTACAAAAATCCTCTCTGTCTCTCCGTAACGCTACCATAACAAAAGTCACGGAGCCTGTCTGTCTAATATAGCGTTACGTAATTTATGGACAGCCCCTAGCCTGATGCCTCGTGGGTATCAAAAATTAGTTTTATCCAATTTAAAAATAGTGTCTAATAAAAATGGCTGTGTTATATTGAAGATAAATGAATTCAGAAAGAAAAATAAGTACATATTCAACCAATGGGTGTTATCACAAAAAAAACCGGGATTTTTGGAATTCATGCACCGCAGGTATGTTGGTAATAAAGCTTTTGATAGTTTTTCTGTAATAATAAGAAAACAAAGGGAGGAAGTAAATTTTATAAAGAAAATAAATTAAAGCACAACTAAATTAATTGTAAATTTAGTAATTTTGATTATGTGACCCCAATATTGATACATTTTTCTAAATCTATATAATTTCTTTGTTCGAATAGAATGATCTTTTATTAAATTGAATATATGCCTAATTAATGATTATCAAAAACAAACAAATTATTGAATTAGTTATTGTTAATCTTTTAATGACAATAGAAAGTAATTAATTGAAAATAATAAGTCAGATTTTTCTTTATTCATTGTCTGTTGTTTTTATGCCTCAGTATTCTAGAAGGAGGTTGAAGGAGGAAATTGTTTGATAGATAAGAGGTCATCACAAGACTCAGGTGACTTGACCCGTCTTGGAGTTCTTTTAAAGCATGAAAAAAACAACATATTTTATATTTAAAAAATTACTTGCATTATATAAATTATCAAAGAAAATGGGAGAAAAGATAGTAACCCTTACAAAACATTTTATACTTTTGTATGTATCAATTATAAATTAATATTTTTAGTAAAATATAGTGTGTTAAACTAGTTCTCTAAGTATTCTTTAGTAGATAGATTGATTCCTTTTATTATTACAACTGTTAATGATATTAATATTATTTAGTTCATTGAAAAAATAATAAAATATTGTATGAAAATGTAAATAAAGGAAAATAAAAATAAAAACAGGTTGGTCTTAAATAAAAGGAACTGAAAAGATTTAGTAGGCCAACTTGTAGAGAATTTTCAAGTTTAAAGGAAATTTTATTTGTTTATTTAATAACATAAAACGGGGATTTTAAAACTTCTCTACCTGCATGTAAGTGATCTTCTATCACTAATAGTAAATTTTATTAAACATAGTTGTGGTGTTGGTCTAGAAATGTTGAGAATTATTAGTAAAAAGACATCGCATCTC
The DNA here is from genome assembly GCA_932178445.1 of Andricus quercusramuli. NCBI lineage: Eukaryota > Metazoa > Arthropoda > Insecta > Hymenoptera > Cynipidae > Andricus > Andricus quercusramuli. The sequence goes on from CAKNXH010052550.1 coordinate 19,026, forward strand.
TTGATGCCATGAAATTACACTTTACAGTAGCTAGGTTAGGAATAAAGAAAAAGAAAAAGGACTGCTCTCACAGCTAGAATAAAATCACCTGGAATACAGGTACAGTTAGTACCTACCTTTTCGGTTGAAATGAAATGTCCGATTCACACACTGTGATGGATTGTCCACCTTTCCACATAAACTATCCACCAATCGCATGCCGAAGCATTCGCCGCTCATTGGTTGGGCTGGGCGGTGCGGTGGCTAACGTTGTTGTCCAGCGTACGTACAGAGCCAGCGAGAATGTAAGGGCTGGTCTAGTTTCTCGGGCGGAAAATGGAGGCGCTTTTTCGGGACTCATAAAAAAAACCACGTGGTCAAATATTTTACAATTTTGAGGATATATTCAGATACTATTGACAAGTTAATACACAAAATTTCATGAAAAAACATCGACTGTAAGCTGAGTTATATACTCCGATGTCTCTTTATCAGAAGAGAACTTGATATCTGTCTCAACAAAATTACTAATCTGGATCATCTTAATAAATCATACAATTCTATTCTGGATTTTATCGATAATTTACTATTCTACGATACTTCTGATACTATTTCTTCTTGATTCTATTATTATTAAACACAAATTTGCAATCATACTCTGCTGGTTTCTAAGCTCTTATATAATACATTTTTAAGTTGTTAGGTTCAATTTTTAAATTGGCGCCCTTTTTCCTTCTGCATTGTGTGTTAGGTTAGTTGATCCGTGTAGAATTTCACCTTTAGGGTCAATTTATTGGAGCAGTACGCTACCCGATCCTGCTCTGGTGAAAAATCTTTATTTATACTTATAGTTTTGCAACTTAGATTGAGAAATTCTTTTTAATTTTCTTATGACATCGCAAATTTTCTTTTTCAACATATTATATACAACATCTCTAGTTTTTCGGAAAAATCGGGTTAAAAGGTCAAAAAACGCTTTTTGGCATTTTTGAAATCTTATAAAAAATCATTGCGAGGTGATAGAATCTTCCAAATGGTCGCGTATCATATTCAGGGCTTCTACTCGAAGCGAAATGGATGGGTTTCAGTGAGCAACTAAAAAGAACGCTTCTCAACGGCTCCATGCTGGTTTCCTTAAGTTTTCGACACGACAGCTTCAAAACAAAAGGTTTCATTTAAACCCATGTGGACAATTCCAGAACGTCACATCGACTAGACATGATAGAGTATCTTTCTCAGCGGATTCTTAATCTACGGGAAAAATTCCTAAAAGAATTTCCGCGACTGATTTGAAGGGAAAAATAATTTCGGACAGTGTTATTCGCAATACAAATATATGGAGTGATCTTTTATGACAGTTATACAGACGACAGTCGAGGCACTCAAGTGTAACTTGAGTGCCAATCCCTGGAGTAATAATTCATTTCCCCCGTCCAGTAAGTCTTGCTTCTCTCTCAAGCCCACCGAACTTTATTTAATATCCATACCTTTTCAGTTGTGCATTTAAGTAATTTTAGTAAAATATTATTATACTTTACGGAAAACCTTTAATTGCGTCCTATTCTACCAAATTGGAGAGTCCCTTAAGTGAAATTACACGGATTCACGTGTGTGAATAACGCGTTCTAATGCTCTAAGGTGTAGCGATCATTATTTTATGGAGGAATTTTTGATAAAATTTAATGAATGGACTGGAAACATTCTAATCTAATTTACTCTTTCCAAAAGTGCTTATGATCAATAAAATGGCATTAAAACTGAGGTAGACTTTTTTTAAAGATGTAAAGGGTTCAAAGCTTTGGAATGATTGTATTTGCCCAAAACCGAAAAATTTCGCTTCCTCTTATCAGTAAATATTTTCCAAAGTCCGATTAGAGACATCTTATTATTTTTTTAACATACAAGATTCTTTAAAAAAAAATTCAGCAAGTAAAAATCCTGATATTTATACAATACTTGGTTTCACCTAGGAAAAGGAAAGAGAATCATGTCGTTTGGCACAAATGGGCCCATGGGGAATGCTGCTTATGCATCTTCCTCAAATAGCATTAGCAGAGCGCTCTTACGCGGATTTAGGTTTTCTCCGCACCAAGAACAAAGGCTTCCTTCGAAAGGACGTAAGGAACTTTTCACTAAAAATGCAACCTAATACTTAAAACTTAATATTACTTAAATTTGTATGCAGAACTCGTTGAAGACAATGTATGAATCACTAAAAGGTGACCTGAAGAGAGTCGAGGAAATGACGAGGGGAACAAACGCAGTAGGAGCGACTGTTGCTGAAGTTTCCAGTGAATTATCTCAATTTGTCACAGCGCGAATGCAGTTGATGGATTTGTTAGTTATTCGTCTTACTGAATGTATTGCAGGTATCAGTTTTGAAATTTTAATCTAAAAGTAATTTTTTTTTACATTTTATAGCTATGAAAAGATGTACAACATGAGTGCCAGCAGCCGATCAATAAATCATTCCGATTTGTTGCAAGCTATTGAAGCTATAGTTGACGCACATTCCTTATCCTGTTCACATTTGGCATTAACTGCAATTAAAGCTGCCCTGACGTATGTTCTGTTTTATGTTTAACTACTAAGTGAAAAATCGAAAGTAATTTTCATATAAAGTCATTGATTTAATATTCATTTAGGTTTAATCGCGAATCCGAATATTTTATACAAATTCTGATATAACAGAACAATAAAATAACTTACGAAAGCTTTTTTCCATAAGATCAGTGTGTAAAATGTGCTAGGTAGATACAATTGTTGGTACACACATATTTAAAATCCAATTTACATACACGTATGTAGATTTTGAACGGCTCTTTCGTGTCCGTGCACCGGAAAAAATCCTTGTTCCCGTAAAAAAGGAATGAACTATTTTGCATAGTTAGGACAGTCGCCAACTTTGATACTCTAGTTGGAATGGCAAGGTTTATTTTGGATATTAAACCCTTTACAAGCTACTATATCCCTGTATGATGTGTGCTGCCATCTAAGTGCAGTGTTCCCCTTGCTCTTTTTATCTACGACGTGAGCTTTACAGTCCTGAATATCATCGAGTCATTAGTTCGGTGATTGCCTATTCTCACAAAGCGTCATTTATAGTAATCGGGTTATATTCCTTGCATCGCAATTCACCCTATAATTTCCACAGGTTATGGGCTCAAGTCGTCTGGATTGCGAAGATCGGGATTGAAAATAATTAGTAACGAAATCATGCCGGAATTAGTTATCGTTCAGTTTAAGGAAAAACCTGCGGACTTCAGGAACTTTCACGAAATGAGTCCCACGCACTCGACGTATTTCGAAGCCCTATGAATAGATAACTTTGGTACTTGAAAACTACAAGTGAAGACTTTACTAGTCAAGATTGACGTTTGAGCATATATCAACGTCGAGAAGGTGAAACCTGATATCACCCAAGAAAAAGAGAATGCTTCTTCGTTAGTTATAGCACGCACATGGAATATGGCGGTCAGGAAATCGCGCTCGGACTTGGTTCTAACTATCCAACCATCTGAATAAAAGTAGATCAAGGGGTATGGGATCGCGAATTCTGAGTGAGCGAAGCTGCACACCATGTTCTTCGCCAGAATGTTCGTGATCACATTCGAGAGTTCTTTAACGCCGTTGACAAACTTCGTAAAATGGAGGTTGCCATTAACCAAGACGAGCTGACCGTCACGCTGTTGTATAGTCTTCCATACAGTTTCGAGAATTTTCCATGTGCAATCGAGACGCAAGATTTCTTACCCACTGCGAAACGGGAAGAAACCTGGACAAGGACAGTAGACGAAAAATTATTTCCCATTTAAATGTCACAATGTAAGCAAGTCGGACATAAACTGTAATCAAGTAAAATACCTGAACTTAGAAGTCAGTACTATTTACAGGAAAGTTTGGAGGTCGCGAGTTTTGTATCTGAGAGTGATCACTCAAAAATTAAAATTAGGGTTCCGAAGGTTAGGCCATCTCAATGACAAGAATATGATTGCCCATTGGTTACACAAGAAATAAAGTATCCTGAAAACGAGCAACTCGGAGTATGTGAAACCTGTGAAGTAGGAAAGCTGTTGCAAAATACCTTTCCGAAAAGCTCGTCGCGAAGCACGAAGATGCTTAATTTAATACGTATGGATCTGTGGGCCAATGCATACACAATCTCCAAGTAGACCAGATCCACCTTTTTATGGCCATTTCGATGCAGCAAGACGCTAGTCCTAATCGTTTTCGGGCCAATGTATTCACTTGGTGCGCCGCCTTTTGCCAACTGGTCCGACTTTTCGTTGCCCTTGATCCCTGTGTGGCCATGAACCCATATGAGAACCACGTTGTTCTTTTCTGCAAGTTGGTTTAATACCGTTTTGCATTCCCAGACCAGCTCTGATGTTACGTCTGGTTTCTCGATTGCAGTTAATGCATTAATTCCTGTCCCTCTCTTTTATGCGCTGTGGTAAATTCCTGCTTCTGACCTTTCCGCTCCTTTGGAGCCATCCTTGTACTAGATTTCCCCTTGAAGGAGCGGATCACCATTTGCTTGCCACAAATCCCGGCTTGGGATTCAGACGCGGAAAATTATGGTGAAGTTGAAGCGTTTTTTTATTTTATCTTGCCTCATTTCTAGAATTGACTGTGTGCTGGTGTCACTTGGGAACCTAGTGTGTCTAGTCCCCCTAGTCAATCTATTTGCAGTCATCGTAACATGTAGAGGTTATTCACAGAGCATGAATCATATCGCAGCTGTGGGCGTAGTACTCACGGCTCCTTTCACACACCTAAACGCTAGCGTTTGTAATCGTCGCAGCCTATCCTGCATCGCTTTAAGTTTCACCCGAGGCCACCAGACCACGACCGCGTATAGGAGTTTTGGTTTAAGGACAGCGGAGTAGAGACATGCAAGCATTTTAGGCCCTAGATCCCACGTCAAACCAAAGGCTCTTCTACACATCCAAAATGTCATGACAAACTTCCTGCATTCTGTCTCAAGGTGCTTCGCCCAGTTCAGCTTACTGTCTAGGATTATCCGCAGATTATTAACCGAATCTGATATCGTGAGCCTTTCACCACGAAATGCAGGGGCGTCAATTTTCGACACTTTGTACTCTCCCGTGAAGATGACCAGGCTGGTCTTTTCCGCATTTACCGGGAGCCCTGAGCTTTCGCACCAGAGCTCTATAATGCGCAGCGCCGACCACACTGTATATCCCACCATACAGTATGAGTGGAGCTTTTCGTAATCTCGGAGATTATTTTTTCCAAATATGTTCTTGTTTTTTTCTTATTTTTGCGGACCGACTGAAGAATCCCAAAAAAGTACATTTCGTAACTAGTGCGGACTGACGGCCTTTTTGAAACGAGCGCAATGTTTTTGTAACGAGTCGTAGGTAAGGGCGCCGTGGGTGCCCGAACCGGAAACGAGTTACAAAAACATGGCGGGAGTTTCAAAAAGGAAAGCCGTCAGTCCGCAGGAGTCACGAACGTTACTTTTCAGAACAAAATCATAAATGGCGTGATTTCATTGTCTCCATGGAAAAATGAAAAATCACGTTTTGAGTCGGTGAAGGTACGCATGAGCTCTGCTGCATTTTTGTTCTAACGAGCGTGAATGAGACAACAAAGTATAATGTGTGAGGCGATAGGAACACGGTGTACTCTTCGTTAGAAACATCGACTCACTAATCCGCCATGAATTCTCTTTCTATCTTTGTCTACCACGAGCTCTCTCTAGCCAACTCTAGCGTTACGAAAATACTCGGGCATGCACAAACAAAGCTCTTTTTTGAACTCTACGTCACGCCCGCGCCGTGCTAACTGAACCCTATTTTGTAACTCATCCAACGCACCGCCAGGCGCCGCTCAAAAAGCGTACTTTTGCGTTTGTCTATGGAGGCATGAAAACACGCCATTTTTATGATTGCGTTCTAAAAAATACAATTTTCTACACTTAAAAATTCGCACCGGAGAAATTTTTTAAAAAGAAAATTCTCGAATCCAAACAATTCAGGCCTCGTAATACTTTACTATTTGCCACTTTTTTTTTGCACAAGGCTACTGTTTGGCTCCTTTTTCAGGTTAGTACTACTAAAAGATACTTTTTAACATCCACCTCGAAAGTGAGGACTTCCATGCTTTCGAAATGACATGCAAAGTGCTTCAATCCAGCAGACGATGCGAGAACAATAATGGCGAATTCGCACTTTGAAAATAAAGAATTTCTTTTAAAAAATTATACACAAATTTTGCTTCAAATCACCATACAGGATCGGAAATTTGTTGAAAAAGTATAAAAATAGTGCTAAATATAGCATATTTTGCAACTCGTGCATAAAATTTCCTATTTTGTACACCATAATCGTAAAATTAATATATGAAAATTCAGTTATATAGTATAATAATTAAATAATTAATAATATATTAGTCGCAGTGATATAATGATTCTAAGTCAATAATCTTTTACGTTTCCAATAATACAGGCACACAAAAGAAAAAGTTTGCGGAGCCAAAAAAGCGACCAATGTAACATTGTAGTAGTGGTCTATGATTGGAATTTTCTGCTTACCAGTTTTTTTTTATTCGAGTTTAAATTTTTAGTTTGGGTCAAATTATTCGAAGTAGGTCACCATAAATCGAAAGTCGTTTTTTTTTGCAGTAAAGTGAATTTTTTAATAGTCCTTTTAATCGAAAAGATTTCCCCATTCAAATCATACGGCTGAGCACGTTCAAGTCACAGAATCGTCTGCGGATGAAATAGGTTGTATTTTAGACGTCAAGTAATGTCACGGATTTGGTACAAATTTTTTTAGCAAGTTATGAGTATTTGAACTTTTAATACACGTAACGCCATGTATGAAATTTTTTTCTGATTTTTGTTTTAAAGGGCTGTAGTTCCTTAACTGATATAGTTATTATCATTTTTCTTTTTGATTATAGCATTCCTTTCCATTCTCTTTCGAGATATACAGCGAAATTTGGATAATGATTAAAACTGACAAAATGGCGGCGGTTTTTTCGAAAATTTTGAAGCTTAATTTTCTCAAAAAGGTCACCGTTTTTTTCTTGATTTTTTTCTAGTTTGGCACTATTACGGTGAATATATCTCATGAGAGTTTATCATGTGCCCGCGCCTTGGAGCGAAGAAACCATTTTTTTTGTTACTGAAACAGAATATTAACATTTTGTGTACAAACAAGACGAGATACGAAAAAAAAGCAAAGTAGCAGTGTTATTCCTCTTAAAAAGTTCTAAACAAGTCTCTTGGCACTTTTATCTATCTTGCGTTTCTTTCGAGAGTTCGCCTGAATAAGAATAAATTCCGCTATAACTGTATTGTTCTCATAACAATAGATCATTATACTGTCATGAGTAAGTAAGAAAGGTATTCATCGAAATGTTGAACAAATTTTATACAAATTCAAAATATTTTCCGGTAATGAAAATTTAATATTTTCATAAAATACCTTCAATTACTAGAAATTTTGAATTATTCTTCCACAGTAATATTTCGCCATTCGTGCTTAGCTGTTTGAGCCATAAAAGAATTTATTTAACCATTTCCTGTCTTTTCAAGTTTCCATATGTGTACCTTCCAGCTTCGCTGACAAAGTTTTCTGCATCGTTAATGCTTTCTATATGTGATTTTCTCAAATTGTGAGATGTTGAAAAATGCTTAACGATACCACCGATGTCATCACAAGCGCCTTTTCCGTGCCATGTAGCTAAAAAAATCAGCTCTCGTTTTTGTGATGGTCTTTCAAATACAAAAAATTGATAGCGCGTTTTGAAATGCACTGGAGCTCCATCATAAATGAATGTCACTTCATCGATAAGGTCAAAATGAAAAAGTTCAGCCCTCAAATTTTCAAAAATTAGATTGGTTACAAGCACAGCATGAGCAGAATCATGTTTTGTTTCATCGCATACAACTGTGAAACATTTGACTTCTTTACCGCGATAACATATGGCTCTGAAGATAGACGCTTGATTAGATTTCCAGTAAGCACTTTGAATTTTTTGCTTCTTGATCTTTTTCCAATTTTCCGCGAAATCAAAATGTACAATAACCTTTTTAAAATTGCATTTCGCTTCTTTCTTTCCATTTTTGATCTCTGTTCGTTGTATTTTCTTTACGCGCAAGTGAAGATTCGCTCTCATCGCCCACGTACTCAATTCAACCAAAACTTCTCTTCTCTTCTCGTCTCTAACTCTGCATTATTCAAAATAGCGAAAGTTATTTCTTCAGCTGCTCTCTCATTTTTTAAATCTAGTGATTGAAGTGTTATACCATCGGTCGCTGGAAATTTACTGCAATCTTGAAATATACAATCTTCAGTTGCTAGAGAACATAATACTAAAGAGAGTACTTCCTTCTGAATATTCTTCATGTCCGCGTATCGTGCGTTTCTGATATTTTTCAGACCAATAAGGCTAAGTTCAAAATTAGAACAGTAAATGCAGAAGCATACTTCTTTCGGTTGATCAATCACAACCCAATTTGGCCGCAAGGAATAAAATTCTATTTAATTAATTAATTAAAATAATTTATTAATTCTATTCTATTCTTTTTAACTTTTTTTTATCTTTTCACCATTTTCGCAAACATTCAGTGACCCGAATATAGATCAAGAGAGTGATAAATGCCTTGTTCTTTTTCAATCTTTCTAGCCTCGTCAACCTCATACATTATTACTTCCAGAAAAGTGGAGATTTACAGTTTTGAAGAACCAATCTGAATTTCGCCTCCCACTGTTTGCATTGATCGTTTTCAGTATTTGATGGTAATGAGACATTGAATGCTTTTGAGACACGGTGTGCCTCGACTGACTTCAACCCAAAAGGGCTTGCATATGCCGGTTTTTTTCTGAATATACTTCTGGGATGGCCCACGATCATTTTGAGCCCAAAAAGAAAAAAATCGCTTGAGCCCTTTTTAAGAAAACTCTTTTTTGATTTTTTTGAATAGGTTAATTAACATATTTTAATGAATATAAGTTAAACGTGGAATTTCATTGGCTCAAACCATTCAGTTTGGCATCCAAAAAAGGGCTACAGATGCTGAACATCTTACGAGAACTGAAACCCTTCAATATTTTTGAAAAATTGTGAAAAAAGTGGGGAAAAAACAGTTTTTTGAAAATTGCCTTATTCCAGTTCATCCTGTGTCCCAAAGAACTTAACAAGAATTAAAGTCCTTTAAATTTTCTGCAAAATCAAAAAAAATCAAATATTCTATCTCCAAAAGTTTGGGAGTTATGGTCTTCAGAAGTCGATTTTCAGCGACTAATTCGAATGAAAAAAAATATGTGTATAGTTTTGGGAAAATAACTTATTCCCTATGCATATCTGGTATAAATGACCCAATAATTAATTGAAGAAGACTTAATTTTGAGTAGATCTAAAAAAAGACATTGCTCTAGATCTAATAGAACGAAAATTAGGGCCTTTTGAATGTGACCCTTTTTTTATGAAATTTTGTTGAACATCGATTTTATGAATAAAATTTCTCGTTTTTCAAATGAACTCATTTCCTCAGCGTTTTAGGTGAAAGTTGACAGTGAGTTATTGAAAAAAGACTTAATTTTTTTCTCCTAAGTTGCTCGGAAAATGAGTTCTTTTAATGAACGATAAATTTTATTTTAAAAATTGATATTAAGCAAAATTTAATAAAAAAGGACCATTCAGAAGGCCATAATTTTGTTTCTATTACAGCCAGACCTTTGTTTTCTTTTTATATCTACTCAAAATTAAGCCATTTTTCAATAACTCACTGTCAAGTTTCATCTAAAACGCTGAGGAAATGAGTTCTTTTGAAAAACGAGAAATTTTATTCATAAAATTGATGTTCAACAAAACTTCATAAGAAAAGGGTCATATTCAAAAGGCCCTAATTTTGGTTCTATTAGAGCTAGAGCAATGTCTTTTTTTGAGATCTTCTCAGAATTAAGTCTTCTTCAATTCATTATGGGGTCATTTTTACCAAATATGCATAGGGAATAAGTTATTTCCCCAAAACTATATACATATTTTTTTTCATTCGAATTTGTCGCTGAAAATCGACTTCTTAAGACCATAACTCCTAAACTTTTGGAGATAGAATATTCGATTTTTTTTTATTTTACAGAAAAACTAAAGAACTTTAATTCTTGTTCAGGTCTTTGGGACACAGGATGAATTGGAATAAGGCAATTTTCAAAAAACTGATGTTTTCTCACTTTTTTCACCATTTTTCAAAAATATTGAAGGGTTTCAGTTCTCGTAAGATGTTCAGCACCTGTAGCCCTTTTCTGGATGCCAAACTGAATGGTTTGAGCCAATGAAATTCCACGTTTAACTTATATTCATTAAAATATGTTAATTAACCTATTCAAAAAAATCAAAAAAAGAGTTTTCTTAAAAAGAGCTCAAACGATTTTTTTCTTTTTGGGCTCAAAATGATCGTGGGCCATCCCAGAAGTATATTCAGAAAAAAACCGGCATATGCAAGCCCTTTTGGGTTGAAGTCAGTCGAGGCACACCGTGGAAAGTTTGTTATTACTTCGGAAAATGAATCAACGATTTTCTTCCGTTTCTACTTGTATAGTTTTTTAGTCAAATCTCTTGTGGCTCGTGGTTTATGTACGGGTGATACATATAATTTTAATCTTGAAATAGTCTTGCTTATTTCAACCAATTGGGTTGTGAGATTAGGCTAAAAAAAACTATTGTTAATGGTCGAATTTAGTTGGAGAAGATAATTGTTGACATCCATAGGCAATTTGGGTTCAGATATATTAGCATCAGAAATCTCTGGATGATATCTGCAGTCGCTTGATTTTCCTATATTTGAAGGAACATAAAACATAGACGCGAAGCGATAATAGCAACGTTTGCAAACATGATCTTCTGCTTCAATGATTTTTTCGGGCATGAGTTGTTGTAGCAATACAGCTAATTCTTTTAAGAGCACGAATCTATGTTGATGTGTGCTACATATTACCTTTTTATGCATGTTCTTGAAATCAGGACATTTCTTTCTCTTCCAAGAAAAAATTTTTCCTCCAATATTCAGTTGGAACGGTTATATTAATTTCCTAAGTTCTTGAGTAATACTTCGATAAAATGAAAATCATGTACGAAATGCACGATTGATTTCTAAAATAATTGTCTCTAGTTAGTATGTATATTAAAAAACAAAACTTAAATTGTATTAAAATGTTTTTTATACCTAAAAATTTGTTGATATTGAAGAAGAAAAGTTCAAAACCAACACTCAGTATTAATTTCAAATTTGAAATTGAATTGTCATTATCAGACTTTAATCTCATCTAAAGTATCACAGGAAGAAAAAAATTAACTGGAGATAAAGTAATCAAACTCCTGGCGATAGATTATTTATATGTTACCATGAGACAAAATGTCATTTGTTCAGAGAAATAAGTGCTGTACATTCAATGAATAAGTCAAGCAAAGGTGCTTGTGATGGAATTGTTGTATTGATGCAAAATAAAAATTATTTTTACTCCTTCTTACTTATGACAGACTAATTTTCTATTGTTAAGAGAAAAATACAGGTATAGCCGACTTTATTCTTATTTAGGCGAAAATCTCGAAAGAAACGTTCGATAGAGAAAAGTGCCAAGAGACTTTTCTTTAGAACTTTTTGAGAGGAATAATTTTGCACCTTCGACTTTTTTTCGTATCTCGTCTTGTTTTTGCACAAAATGTGAATATTCTTTTTTCAGTAACAAAAAAAAAATTGTTTCTGCTCTCCAAGGCGGGGACACAAGATAAAATCTCATGAGATACATTCACCATCACAATACCAACCTAGAAAAAAATCAAGAAAAAAACGCTGGCCTTCTTGAGAAAATTGAGTTTCAAAATGTTAAAAAAAATCGCCGCCATTTTGTCAGTTTTAAGAATTTTCCAAATTTTGCTGTAAATCTGGAAAGAGAATTGAAAGAACTGCTATAATCATAAAGAAAAAGTATAATATCTATATCAGTTTAGAAATTACAGCACTTTGAAGCAAAAATCATATTTTTTTTTATAAATTGCGTAACGAGTTTTAAAAGTTGAAATACTCATGACTTTGCAAAAAAAATTTTATCAAATCGGTGAAATACGTGTCGTCTAAAATCCTTTGAAAAACAACCTATTTCATCCGCAGATGATTCTGTCACTTCAACGTGTTCAGCCTGCATAAGTTGAAATGAATTCGGCCCAGGTTTTGGTGGCAAACAAAATTTTGTTGCAAACATTTTTAACAATGAAAATTTAATATTACATTCCGTACATTCCGTTTATATTTCCTCCGATATAAAAACATTGAATTTGTTTCAAAAAATATCTCCGAATATAAAAACGTCGAATTAAAAAAAAATCAATTGTTCATAAACAAATTGAACTTCATTTAAAAGAATATTAATTACTATTATTAGCAGACAAGTGTGAGGAATTTCGTTGGAATTTAACTTTTAGAGGTTGTGAAGAAAAGAATCTCTTCTCTCCGTAGATTAGTGGGTAAGAGCATCAGACTGGCATTTCCATTGTTAATAATTTTTGCAACAAAAATTTTTTGCGACCAAAACACGCGGAAATTTTTTCGATTATAAGGGTAATTAAAAAATTCATGTCAGAGCGAAAAAAAAGACTTTCGATTTATGTTGGCCTACTTGTGATGATTTGACCTAAACTACAAATTCAAACACGAATAAAACAAAACTGATAAGTAGAAAATTCCAATTAATGCAGATCGTGACTATGTTAAATAAATACTGCTATGCTATATAGGCTATATAGTTTTTTTTGGCTCCGCACATTTTTTTTAGAATTTGTCAATAAACGGTTTCTGAATTAATAAACATTGATTAATAATTGTAATAATATTAAGACATAAATAAGGCGTCTAGCGGCCCGGGAAATCAGGAAAACCTTGGGAATCTTATTTACGATAGGAAATTTTTTTCTTTTATCACAAAATCTACTTTTTTATACTCCAAATTTTTTTTATTGTTTAGTCGAGAATCAGAGAGTGGGGAGGGGGGGGGGGTCATAGAGGGAGAGGGAGAGGTGATAGAGGGGGAGGGAGAGGTTAAGTTAAAGATTAAGTTCTTTTAATGTTAATTGTATGAGATTTTAATTTTGTCCCTTAAATAGGTTGCAAGCTATCAGAATTTTCTACAAATAAGCCAAGATGAAGGCATTTTGTCAATTATTTAAGAAGATAATACTAAATAGTGACAATTTTAATGTTTTCTTCAAATTCAAATAAAATCTAATACAATAAACATTTTTCAAGGTTGATACAAAAAAGTTTGAAGAAATGTGAAGAGATCTAATCTCCAGGAAAATAATAATATTAACGATCAAATTACAAAAAAAAAAACATCTTTAAATTGGTCGGGGGGAAAAATGTGGTTGAGAAAAAACCGAGAATTTCAAATTGCGCGATCACGATTTCGGAGTTGAGAGTTTTTCGCATTCCAAACGCTCAAAACCAATAGAAAAAAGTGAGCCCTCACAGGACGTCTGATGTTCTTCAAACTTTCAAGTGATTCCACGAACCAAAGTAGTAAAACCTCGAAAAAAACCTTTTCTCTTTCGAATGACCTCTTGTTTCTAAGCGTTAAACTGAAAGCAAGATAGTCGCGGGGGGATATTTTATTTTGTTATTTTTCACTCAAATAAGTCGAATTTCTGCGCGGAGCGCTGGTGTAAAACGACGAAGATGGTACTAAATCGAATTTATCACACCTTTTTCGTTATTAAAAAGGCATTTTAATAACACACCTTTTCAAAAACTTATTATTTGTAAGTGCTTAAGAGAAATACTTCGAGATTTCCATGATTAAAACCTATACGATGTTCGATATTTACTGGCACCTTAGATGAAAATGGTATTTTTCTGTGCCAATTTAAATTAACGAACTAAAGTAACCAAACTGAAATACATCTCTGACTCTTTTGAATACGTGCATTTCGAGTTCACCGCTTTTCCTACACTTGAAAGTGACCATGCCAGAGAGGCCAAAAGGTGGCCAAAAGTCAAGTCAAGGCAAGTAATTGCATTTGGAAACGAAGATTCATAAGATTTTTACTATAACTTATAGGTTTTTATACTGAACAAAAGTTAAAAATGGGTTAAAGCCAACACGAATATGAATTTAAAAAATGCTTAATTCTTTGTAAAATTGGGTATAAATTAAATTAAAGCAGTCCGGCTACTACAAAAGCTAGTCAAAGTTATGTATGTTACTTTTCCCGAATATTTAAATTAAATCAAAAAAGTTTTCCAGTTTATCAATTCATAAAATAAGTATTGATTTTTATGCTGGTTAATATTAATAATGTTACGAACAAAAAATGTTGAATAATTCACGAGTACCGAATTGGGGTTCGTCTGAAGAACCAAACTGATAACAAATACATTTTAATATGTTATTTATTTTTTATTATGGGGAAGGTTGTCTTCGGATCTGAATCAACCTTCCTCACTGCTTTACTTCGCGCTACCATTTTCTTTTTATATTGGGCATAGGATTATTATTTTAAAAAAGAAGACTTTTAATAGAGGTTCAACCCTAGATGTAGGTTATTCATTTCCTTTAATGATATAACTAAATGCAAATAAAGATTTGATTCTTATAGACTACCGTTTTTTCGGGACGAGAGCGGGTAAATGAATCGTCTAGTTACAAAACCGGCTAACTCAAATCTCCATGCTGAAAATGGCTGCTCGTTTCGTGTAGTGTTCACCTACATACTTAAGGATGAAGAAGTTTGTGGGAAAAGTTCCTTTTAATCAAGCAAGAAACAGGAAAAGTGTTCTGAAACATACTGCCCTAATGTCTTTAACAACCAAAGAGTTTTGGTTCCCATCTTATTCTGGCTAAGTGTGACAGAAAATCAGCTTTCCCCAACAATTTTGTTTTTTGGAGATGGCCAGTTTTGCAACTAGACGATTCGAATGAATTTTATATCAATTTCGTGGAGATAGCAGTTAAGAGCACTGTTCGCATACCTTTGGTGTAATGACTGCTTTTTTCCTTCTGCCGTCCGTGATCCGTATAGTATTTCCTCCTCCTGGTCACACTGTTTTCCGTCACTGTATCTTTGACTTTAATTTCAACTTCAGCTTTGCTCGTCGGCGTCAGGCTTTTTGAAATTTGCACGTCAGTGGGTATTTATTATAAAAACGCGCCGCACAGCGTCGAAAATTGGAAAAAATTCCAGCCACGCGGCATTTTTGACGATATCGCCTTGGAACATTTTTTATTCTCTTCTATATGTTTTATATTTAGACGCCTCGGTGCGGAAATTCAGAATTCTATCAAGGTTTTTTTTATACCAGTGCAAAGTCATGTGTCTCCATGAATATGCAGGCGACTGTCCAAAAAGTTTCGGGACACCCCAGTAAGTCCCAAGATGTAACTATTTCTGAAGAGGTTAAGGTCATTCCTGCAGTAACTTTGAACGAGGAATCCAATGGAGACCTTGGTTTTGACCTTGAGCAGGTCCTTATAGGTCACCTTTTTTTAAATTGGGAACCCATATTTTTGACAACGGAAATCGAAAGAGCCGGAAATTTTACGTACAAACATGTGCTCAGGCAATGAGGACATTCCTTCATCAGCTCAAAATGAGAAATTCAATAGTGACATTGTTTTGACCTTCAACTTGTCCTTCAAGGTCATTTCAAGGTCAACTTTTTTTTTCATAGAATCCTAATATTTTAATGTCGGAAATCGAAAGAGCGAAAGCTTTCATGTTAGAAAATATACTTAAGACACAGGTCAGGTGTGACCTTAATAACCACTCAAGGTCAGATGCGACATTAATGGTCATTGAAAGATTATTTCAAACATTACATTATCCGAAATTTAGTTGCAAAAATGAGATGGAAAAAAGTCAAAGCAGCGAACAGTAATATGACGCCTGATAAGGAAAACAAATGTATTTAGCGAAGTAATGAATAATGAATAATGGTCACTATTGAATTTCTCATTTTGTGTTGATGAAGGAATGTCCTCATTGTCATTGAAAGGTATTTTATCTCTTCTCTAAAATACCCAGACCTTGCTTAAGTTGAAGTGACCTTTGCGTAACCACCAAGGTCCAACCTACAACCTGAGCACATGTTTGTACGTAAAATTTCCGGCTCTTTCGATTTCCGTTGTCAAAAATAGGGGTTCCCATTTTTGAAACAAGGTGACCTTGAAGTGACCTTGAAGGACATGTTCAAGGTCAAAACCAAGGTCTCCATTGGATTCCCAGTTCAAAGTTACTGCAGGAATGACATTAATCTCTTCAGAAATAGTTATATCTTGGGACTTACTGGGGTGTCCCGGAACTTTTTGGACATTCACCTGCATATTCATGGAGACACATGACTTTGCACTGGTATAAAAAAAAACCTTGATAGAATTCTGAATTTCCGCACCAAGGCGTCTAAATATAGTACATATAGAAAAGAATAAAAAAAGTTCCATTTTTCGACATTGTGCGCCGTACCACCGATACCACCTTTCGTTCCCTTTTCCGTTTGTTTTACTCACTGTTACTAAACCAAGTAGAGACTAGGCTACTTTTTACACTTGATTTGAAAGAGATTGAGTTTAACTGTATTACTTTGCCAGCAAAAGATTCTATTTCTAATTGTACGTCCGTCTTGCCATTGTCACGTCTTCCGTCGCCACGAGAAGGTCGTATGAATATCCGATTAGCCCGACAAGGCTTATCCGCGGACGGGCAGGAAGTATAAGGTACGTCATTGTCTTTTTATCAAACTATCTGTCAAGGCAAGATAGAATGAAGAACTGCAAGATTGGCTGGCACTCATCATGGCTCGTCGGTACGAATTGCACTTAAAGTGAGGTATTTTTGTTGAGTAAGGGAATTCAATGACTATAAATTTCCAGTCTCGTGACTTGTTACCAAGTGCAGTGGCAGAAAATTACCTTTCAAAAATTTAGAGTTGGCTTTAAGAAATAATTTAACTTCATTTTCGTATATCATCAATTCATATTTCTATTTGAATATAATTAGATTCGTGTTCTCAGTTTCAATCATTTTTAAAAGTTCAATGTGTCAAGAAAAAAGGGTTGAAGTCAGCTTTTAACTAGGTTGTAATGTAGTAGAGTGGGCTTTACAGGAAGAGGGGTTAGAGGGATCGCACCGTGCAGTCGCGCTGACTTGCTTGCATGCATGTGTGTATGTATGTATATTTATATTAGGGTGGTTCTTATTTATACTTGGTGGATTTTTTTTTCTCGAATTTCTCTGCTCTCACCCCCAACTTTTGTTCGAATGCCGCGCGGAGACCATGAAATTTCCCATTGATTTAACATGGGAAAAAGACAGCTTTTTGTAAATCTAATATTTAAACCTGATAATATGATGCAAATAATTCTGTGTTTTAGTATATTGTTCAGAATTTGTCAGAGAATAAGAATCAATCATAAATTTTTAGTTTGAATAATTTTAAGCCACTCTTATGGGTTCCCAAAGAAAACCCCATAAGTGAATAATGTGAATTTTACGTAATATTGCGGTTTATTGACGCTTTTTAAAAGTTTATGTCTTTACGTACAGCCAAACCTCGTTTATCGGGACACTCATTTATCGTGATCTTCACTTATCGGGGTCTTGCAATCTCGTTTATCGGGACACATTGTTCCGCTTCCAACCACCGCTCCTCATACATAAGCACTTGAAGTGGGGTAAGGTGAGAGCGTGGTGGGAGTAGCAGGAATGTAATATTCTTTTTGATCATTTGCGAACAAACCTGACATAACCCGTAAATAACAACACAGCAAGGTGTCATGGCAACCCGTCTTGATGCTAGGGGTAGTAGTGGGAGACCCCTCCGAATCCTGATAAACGAGGTGTTTACATTTCGAGAACGTCCCGATAAACGAGGTTTGACTGTAAATAATAATTGATCAGTAATTTAAGAATATCCAGTCATTTGTTAACTAATATATTACTAATTACTAATATATTATGAGTCATTTAATCAATAATAACAATAAAATAATTTGTTCAAATAATTTTACAATTATTTAAGTAATATGTATTTGTTCAAGCATATATTGTACATAAAAAAAGCAGGAGAAACATTTTCTCACTAAATTTTCGACAAATTTAAATATTTTTAACCACTAATTTGTTTATTACGAATACTCGTAGATGTTTAAACAAATTAAAATTTCTTGAACAATTTTTTTGCTTACATTTTTGTTGTTGCTATTTTTCGAAAGATTGACATATTTTCATGTTTTACTTTGCTTTTTAAGAATACCATTAAATGTTTAAACAAATTAAAATTGTTCAAACAGTTGAATATTAGTTAACAAATGACTGGGTATTCTCAAATTACTGATCAATGATTGTTTATGTATAAAGCACTTTCAAAAAGCGTCAATAAACCGAACTATTACGTAAAATTCACACTTGTAACTTATGGGGTTTTCTTCGGGGACCCATAAGAGTGGCTTAAAATTATTCAACCTAAAAATTTATAATTGATTCTTATTCTTTGACAAATTCTGAACAATATACTAAAACACGGAATTATTTGTAACATATTATCGGGTTTAAATATTAGATTTACAAGAAGCTGACTTTTTCCCATGTTAAATCAATGGGAAACTTCATGGTCCTTGCGCGACCTCTTAGGTATTAACCGATTTTGCTCAAATTTGGAGATTTTTTTGGGCATTCAAACAAAACTGGTGGGTGAGAGCAGAGAAATTTGAAAAGTGAAAAATAAGGGCCACCCTAATATATATGTATAGGGTGTCCCAGGCTCAAAAGTCCGGAATTGTATGGCTGTATAAAAATAAAAAAAAGTAAATCGAAAATTCCTTTTCCAAAAATCAGTTGAAGTTTTAGTTTTTGAATTATGTAATACTTAAGCTGGACTAATCAGGGGCGCCATATTAATAGTCGTGCTTGCGTGAGCCAAGCCTCAAATGTCAAGTTTCAGTCGACCATTACTGCTATCGATCGCGAGAGCGGTTGTCGCCGAGAATTTCTCGGATTTTATTTCTTAACTTCAACTCGTGCTTTGACTCAGGATACTTGAAGGTAAAAACTGAAATTGACAGGACGTAATCTGTGAAATCTTATCCTCAATTTAAGCTGATATAACTTCAAAAATATTCAGGGGTTCACAAGATATGACAATAAATCGATGGGTCCTCTAAAAGAAACTACGCAACTCGCAGCGACGGATAGAAACTACGTATCTGGCGCGCTCTATACTAAGTATATACAAATTTCTATATACTTAGTATGGAGCGCGCCAGATCCGTAGTTTCTATCCGTCGCTGCGAGTTGCGTAGTTTCTTGTAGGACCCATCGAAATGTCCAAACGTGTCTGCGTCGAGTCTCAGTCGGCGAGCACCGCAGACGGCCAGACTCGCTGCAATAGCGACTGAAATTCGGCTGAATTCGACTGAATTTGAGATTTTTGCTACTACTTTCCCAGGTCATGCCACAAGTTGAAGTCAAGATACAAAATTCGAGAAATTCTTCCATTTTTTTTTCACTTCGCACTTAGTATATTCTCTCCGAAAGATCCAAAATTTCTCTATTAGGGCTTAATTGACGCAAAGATTTTTAATAGTACTTTCGCTGATCGTACCAACGATTTTCGATGGTAGTGTATATATAATTTAAAAAAAATTAAACAACCACCTAAGGTCCTACTGGGAGCAACTGATATCTATGAAAATCACACCGTCTTCTAGTAGAACCGCGGTAAATCAACCCTATGGCCACGTCTTACGACCGTGCGATGGGTGGTCATAGGGCACGATGAAATCACAGCGACAGGCCTGCGAAACCCTCGTGTATCTTGAAGACACGAAGCAACTCAAGGATGACAGCTTTCTGCATTAATCTCGCAAGTGCCTTGGCATATTTTTGGCACGCGGGTGTGGCTTCAAGGTTGCGAACCAGTGATAGTTTCGCATCTCCGAGAGCACCGATCACAAGGACAAAAACTGTTACCGAATATTTTGGGTACAGTAGTGGCAGCTCCCTTTTAAGGTCTTGGTTATCTCCTCCTTTTCCTTCTCCTTGGCAGTGATGTTGTAGTTGGCCGGAACCTTATATTTGATCGCGAATAAAGTTCGTTTCTCGATGTCTTGGAGAACGATGTCAGTCCTCGAGTATGCAATGGAGACTGCTGTCCGAAAATCATAGTTCCAGAAAATGTGGCACTTCTCGTTTTTGACAATTGACTCTATATCCTTCGGTCACGGTACACAAAGGTAGCAATGACACCATGTAACAGGGTAAGGTGATGATATCACTTTGTGTCAAAATAGTCTCCAATGATAGGTCAAAACCAATAAAAATTCGTCCAATTGTAATTTAAAATTTATCAACACGTTTCGGCTGCTATGTCAGCCCTCGTCAGTCAAAATATTTATTGCTAAAGAAAAAAATTATTTAAATCGAAGTTAAAACATTCACAAAAATCAATAAAAAATATAAAAGGAGAGCATACTACGTGACTTTATTATCAACAATGATGATATCACTTTGTTCCTTTTTCAACCGTGAAGGTATTCTTCATTTTGTCTGCCGAACGTCCCTTATGCGACATGTCGCCTAGACCAGTCCCACAATACATTGTGGAGAGGTTTCAAGGGATAGCGGTAGACTAAACCTGACTTTCCACATTCTTCTACACTAGATTTCCTAAATTCTTAAAAGTTCTTTACACTACCCCGTTTAGACAAATAAAAAATTGCTCCTTTGGGAGGCAGTTTTTGATTTTTTCGAAAACTCCGCATTAGAACAGGGTAAATATAATGATTAATTATATGCTAGAGTATCCTGTATACTGCAACCATTCGTAGGCCTTTTCTTTCCAAGTACGTATTCTATGGTGAAGAGCGATCTTGCCTAACAAGTTTTGCGTATCATCTCGGCTAAGTCTCATCTGCTTTAGCACGTTAACATCTAGTTGTTGAGGTAGAGTTATTAGGTAGCTCTTTAGCGTGTCTAGCGAATTCCTATCGTAAGGTGTTTCGTAAGTCTTGTTTGATACGAAATTCTAAAAGTGAGTTGGAAAGGGGAATACCCAGTTCCTTCATGTTCCATAGTATTATGACCCATGGTTTGGTGGATGAGCTTCACCAAGTCTTCGGGTACGTAAATCCCTTTTGATTTTATAATCCTTGCATCTTGCTGTTTCTTGTACTTTTCTTTTTGCAAGATTATTCTTTCTCTGGCTCTGTTAAGATATCTTGCGTGTCTATCTTTCCAAATTTGAACAAGGTCCTAGTACTTTATCGAAAGTTTTATGCTCTGCGTCGATGGGATGTTTGGTTCTCTTCCAAAAGTGAGTTGGCAAGGGGAATACCCAGTTCCTTCATGTTTCATAGTATTGTGAGCCATGGTCACGATTTTTAGTATGTTATCCTATTCAACTGTATTGTCCTCCAGGTGTGTTCTTATTAGGTCCTTCAGGGTTGAATGTGACCTTTCTAGTCCTGAAACAAAGTTGGCTCCTTGGTCGGTGAGAGATATTTGATGAATTGATTTTAAGGTCAACTGGCGTATCGGGGGGCGTATCCACTCTGATTTTTTATTCTAGTTGTTTTTTTGCAACTGCAGACTGAGCATTTTTTTGTAAAGTGAGTGACCTCTTCTTCCATGTTTTTCCAGTCACCGATTGTTCTTGCTGGTTCGATAGTTTTGTTTTTACCATAATGCTGAGCCGTAACGGATCCGTGCGCTTCCTTATTTACCTATTTCTTTTCTTCATTTGTCAGGTCTCTCATGTTATTGTAGCATGTGTAGAACCTTAGTGTTGAATATCGGTGGCATGGACAACTTATTATTTCTTGAATTTTGAGTTTTTCTAATGGTGTAATCATTGGGTTTTCGAACTGGAGACGTACTATTGTCAATTTCTTATCTATGACATCTTTGACTTTAAGGTTGAGTAATCTCAACCACAACTTTTCTTGATAATCTCCAAATTGAGACTCAATGACCTCTACCTACAGTCTTCCACAGGAATTTGGTTTCTTTACTTCCCGGGTGATAGGCAGTCAACAGGTTTGTTCTCCTTCCCCTTTACATACTGGATTTCATATTCGTATTCTTTTAGTCTGAATCTTCATCTTAGCAGTCTGAATGAAGGATCGCTGACGTTGCTTATCCATGTCAGACCTTGGTGGTCAGTTTGAATACTAAATTTCCTTCCTAGAAGATACTGCCTGAGACGTTTTATCGCCCAAATGATGGCTACAAGTTCCTTCTCGGATGTGCTGTAATTCAGTTCTGCTACATTTAATATTCTTGAAATTTAACAGTATGGGTGTCCTTTTGAGAATAGAATTGCCCCTAGAGCTTTGTTGCTGGCGTCGGTTGTTAATAGGAACTCTTTTTAGTAGTCGAGCTATCCCAGCACTGGAGCTTCACAAAGTTTATTTTTGAAAAGCGCAAAACCCTCTTGACATTCGAGTTTCCAGTTAAATACTGTTTTTTTTTGTCGTTAGCTCTGTCAAAGGTTTAGCTATGCATGAGAAATTCCGTATAAATTTCTAATAATTGCCAGCTGGTCCTAAGAATGATTGGGTTTCTTTTACCTTTCTAGGCTGTCCTAAATTTTTTACTGCATCTAAGTTTGCTGCATTGAGCTTTATTCCATCTATGTTGGTAACTTGTCTGAGGTATTCAAGTTCAAGGCGTAGATATTCACACTTATCGAGCTGAAGTTTCAGACCTGTTTGTCTGTGTATTTCGAAAAGTGTAAAGAGGTTATTGTTATGTTCCTCCAGGGTTGATCCGAATACAACTATGTCGTCCAGATAAACAAAACATATTTTTCCTACTAATCCTCTCAATGCTCCGTCCATCATTCGTTGAAGTGTGGTCAGGGCATTCTTTAATTCAAAAGGCATCCTGTTGAACTCAAAATGCCCGTCAGGTGTTGAGAAAGCTGTATATTTTTTTACTCTTCTTCCATAAGTATGTGATGGAAACCGGAGCTTAAATCAAAGGCCGAGAAGAATGTATCTTTTCCTAACTGATATAGGATATAATCTAACACTTCTAAGGGATTTGTATCTTGATCTGTGTCCCCGTTGGTCCTTCTAAAGTCTATGCCAATTCGCTATTTTTTCATTCCCGAAGCGTCTGTTTTTTTTTTGTACTACCCAAATGTGGGAGTTATAAGGTGACTTGGAATATCTCATCACTTCCTTTTCCATCAAATCTGCCATTTGTGTTGATATTTCTTCTTTACGACACTCCGGCGGCCTATATTATTTGATCTTGACTATTTTTCATGATTTAAGGACACTCGTGTTTCACTAGGTCGGTGCAGGGCAGTGGTTCTCCTTCTTTACTTCGGCTTTTAGAAGTGAGGCATCTAGATGGAGTAATGCACTTTCCTTACTTCTGTTGTTAAAATTCAAGCCAAGGGTTTCGGCCGCCTGCTCTGCGGTTTTGTGAAGGAAAACTCCTTTGCCAATCATCAAGGGCCGCAAGCTCGTTCTTCTTCCATTGAACAACCCCAACAGAGGAGAGTAGAACCGCGACAGGAAGCATGTTAGTCGCAGATACCTTGTTCAACGCCGATAGATTTCAAGACCAAATTTGTGAAAGAAGATGATAGTATTTGCTTCGGAGAGACTCCTTCACTGATGTTACGTCCTGAATGCGGCTTTGAGGTACGCGCAGGTATGTATCGGTGTCTCCAGTGTCAAGATGTCCAATTACACTTATTTCCACAAGCGCAGGGTTCTGGGGAACGCCAGTAACCTTTCCTTTTTTTCTGATGAATATTGCCACACTTGTCCAATCCAAAGTCCATAAAAGTCTCTCCTGTGTACCAGATGACGATATTTAAAGCATGTTAAAGTTTGCTTGCACCAGAAGCATATATCTTCAGGTCATCCATATGAAATACGTAAGTACCTTATGCACGCGAAGATTAGTGTCGACGCACAGTGGGCTAAATCGGGAATTTACTATTCAAAATCTCCTACAGCCTGCAATTCTCAACCGATTTTCAATTTCTTTTCTTAGAAGTGATCAGCGATATTTTCACAAATGAGTCTATGGATTAGATTTGTCAATTTTTGACATTTTCTATTTTTTATAAAAATAAACTTAATTAATCCCATTCTCGGCGAAAATTAATGACGAAGTATCCAAAGAATATAAATAATATAAAGGATATCACATCTAATTGTTATAAACAAATCTTATAAAGAAATGCATAGTTTGACCATTTATAGACAGAAAGTGATTCTTTTCAATTCTAATTGTCTTCAAATTACAGAAGTAGTGATATTTAGTGACGTAGAATTGTCAATCGATATTATGCGTTTATTTTATAAACAAATTATATAAACAAAATGTCAACATATTGGAAATTTTGATTGCAAAGTATACTTGTAATTTGAAATTGCTTGGTTTCATCAACAGGATCACGTTTAATTACGGACATTTTTTTTATGGTATAATTTGTTTATTTTATAAACGAATTATGTATGCAAATGCATAGTTTAGGCGTTTATTGGCAGAAAGAAATTGTTTTTCTTAGTAACTTTGAATTATATGAGTGGTAATATTTAGTTACCAGGAAATAGAAACGATTACTTTCTGCCAATAAACGCCTGAGCTATGCATTTGTTTAAAGAATTTGTTTATAAAATTAACAAATTACACAATAAAACAAATTTTCATGATCAAACGTGATCCTGTTGATAAAATCAAGCAATTTCAACTTACAAATATACTTCGCAAGCAAAATTCCCCATTTGTTGACATTTTGTTAATATATTTTGTTTATAACATAAACGCATAATATTGATTGACAATTCTATGTCACTAAATATCACCACTCATGTAATTTGAATACGATTAGAATGGAAAAGAATCACTTCCCATCTATAAATGGTCAAACTATGCATTTGTTTATAAGATTTGTTTATAACATAAACAAATGATATCGATCGCCGATTCTTCATCACCAAAAATCACCACCTATGTAATTTGAAGACGATTAGAAAGAATAACTACTACCTTCTGTCTATAAATGACCAAACTATTATTTTGTTTATAAAATTTGTTTATAAAATAAACAAATAATATCAAATGACCAATCTTCATCACTAAATATTACCAGCCATATAATTTAAAGTTACTAAGAAAGAAAAACGATTACTTTCTGACAAAAAACGCCTAAACTATGCATTTACTTACATAATTCGTTTATAAAATAAACAAATTATACCATGAAAAAAAATTTCCATAATTAAACGTAATCCTGTTGATGAAACCAAGCAATTTCAAATTACAAATATACTTTGCAATCAAAATTTCTAATATGTTGACATTTGTTTAATGTAATTTGTATATAACAATTAGATTCGATATCTTGTAAATTTTTTTAATTCTTCAGATATTTCGTCATTCATTTTCGTCGAGAATGGGATTAATTAAGTTATTGATTTGAAGATGAAAAATAATAATTAAAAAATGTCTCATTTTCGCTCGCTGCTTATTTATATCAAAAATAGAGAATGACAAAATTTGAAAAATATAATCCATAGATACTCTTGCGCAACTATCACTGATCACTTCTAAAAAAAGAAATTGAAAATCGGTTCAGAATTCTAGGCTGTAGATGATTTTGAATAGTTGAGCACCCTGAACTCCAGGGTAATCGGCACTGTTTACCGACCCATTCTCAGGTACTGTGCGCGTTTGACCCATTTGAACCGCATCTCTAACTTTTTGGATGTTTGGAGTGGTGCCATTGTTGTTCCGACGAGCACCGTTCAAGGCACCTCACTCAGCCGGCATTCAGCTTTCGGCACGGTTGTTGGGGGTTATTCCTTCAGGGACCAACCTGGACAATTGTCTGCTGGGTTCTGGTTCGAACGCCTTCAAGATGGCTCGATTGTGTAGATATTTGAGCTTCCCAATAAATTCAATGTTTTAATTTTTTTTGTCAATATCAATATACTGATTATTTAAACAATTGTCTTTATGAAAATTAATTATATGAATATTTCAGTGAAATCATAGATAAATATGATAGTTTCACTCATTTTTTACAAAAATAAATTTATTTGTTTAAAAAATTTACATAAAGAATTATTATTTATTAAACATTGTTATCGATAAAAACAATTAACTAGTTGAAAATTTTTGATTCATCAAATTTTTAGTGTTTAAATAATTGAGAGCAATTATTTGTTTAAATAATTTGTATAACAAATTAATTGTAAATAAGTATTGTTATCGATGAAAACAATTTATTAGTTAAAAAGCTTCTGATTATTCAAATATTGAACGTGTACATAGTTGTAAATAATTATTTGTTTGAACAATTTTTATGGAAAAGTAATTGTTAGTGAAAATTTTTGGTGATAAAAACATTTTATTAGTTCGAAAGTAAATCAGCTTATGTAAACATCATATTTATAATAATTTCGAATACGAAATTCATATTTAATGTCTTTACGACTGGGATAGATATTTCGAGAGAAATTTGTAGGTATAGGCTACATTAGATCATGAATGGATGAGCCAAGGCAACACGCCCTGCATAAAATATGTAATTTGTGGACTACCTGCGTCGCTTACGTCCGAATAATTTCTGGTTTTTGCTAATAATCTTGTTGATATTAGCATTGAAGTAATACGATTTTCAAAAGGTCGCATCCTGAATCTATGAGAAACAACTGTCGTAATTTTCAGCGATAACAAACAATCTTTAGGGCCTGAAACAAGCTCTTGAAAATTATGGTTTTTAGCAAAAAGAGCTATGTGTGAGACTTAAAAAATAATCCTAAAAATGATTTTTGTCATATCTTTTTTTTCTACAGCACTTTCTTCATTACTGAATAAGGCGTTTCCAATATTTCATTAGATTCTTCAAATAATTTATATGTTAGATTTGAGTATGAAGAAAAATTGACACTTTTCTATGTTAAACTCCATAAGAAATTAATAACCTTGTTTTTCAGTATGAGGAACAGGTTTCCAGTTAGAAATAATGAAAAATCGAAAGTGTGTCATTTTGGGCCACACTAATATTCAGCAGATAACCCTTCGTTCAGGGACCCTCTATTCGCAACTGGAGGACGCGTTTGGTGCCTTTTTCGGAATCGAAACCGAACACACACACACACACACACACACACACACACACATATATATATATATATATATATATATATTTTTTTTTCTTGCAGACCCATCGCGCCTGTTCAGCTATCTCTTTGTTTCTGTCCGGTTTCTGTCCGGCAGTCACTGCCGAAATGTTGAAAAAAGAACTTAGGGGCACGGAGAACTTTTCCGCTGCAGGAACAGATGGTATCAATAATTTCGGGTGGAAGAACTTTACTTCGACGCAGCAATATCTGGTTCGCATATTTCCCTCATGGCTGGTGTTAGGATGCACTGTAACACAGTTTTCCTTAACGACAGGATTGTTCAAAGAACAATCAATGGCCTGGA
>CAKNXH010052551.1:0-16534 GCA_932178445.1 Andricus quercusramuli
ATTTATTAATAAATTATTTATATATAAATAATTATATATATTAATAATATATAATATAATATATATATTAATAAATAATTTATTTATATATTATTTATTGGACCGTAAGACCGGAAAAAAGAGAAGTTTTTGAACTTTCAAATTTTGAAATTATATCAACGGTCGAAGAAAAGGAAGGTGGAAGAACTTGGGATCTCGCTCCAAAAAGTTGATTTAGATAACTTGGTTACGTGTAGAAAGGTGTTGACCCTCCAGTTACTAACTCGTCTCCGTAGGATGTGTTGACGTTCGTAGAAGATCCCAGTACTAGATTGAAATTATAGGTTCTGGAATACATCTTCTGCCATGGTCAACGTGACCCAGAGAATACAACTCGATGTTAACACGACCTGTTGCTTGGGTACGTACAGGATTGTCTTGTTGTTGTTTTTTTTATAACAAGGGCGAAGGTGGATAATCTACACATAAATGACATAAATAGTTGCATTACATGCATGAAGAGTCTCGCACGGTATTATTCTAATTGACAATTAGCAGTAGCTGACCAAGAGCATATCCGCGTGCTTCGTGAATCTTGTACCATCGTCGGCTTTCAGAATTACATTGTGATTTTCAGTGAAGCCTACGATCGTATAAGGTCCGGTCGCACGTTTATCAAATTTATTTTTCCTTACATCTTTGAAGGTAATGACTTCGTCACTGAGCTTTGCGTTCAGTGGCCTAACCTTTTCATCATAGTGTACCTTTGACTTTTCCTTGGCTTTTATCATATTTTTAGCTCCAATTTTTTGAACTTCATTTAGTCTAATTATCAAGTCACGCAGGTAAGATTTGTGGGTCTCTAGTCTTGCCTCTGATGGGAAGGAACTGGGCAGACGCGCAATTTTTCCGTATATTAGTTCAAAGGGGGTGAAGTTGGTAGATTCATGTACTGATGTATTATACGCGAACATTGCGAAGGGTAGCAACCTATCTTAGTCATCGTAATCTTTCGCGTAATGTTTGATATAATCGGTAAGTACAATGTGACTACGTTCCGCGTGTGTGCAATTCTATTTGTTTTGATGTGGGGAACAGGTACGGCTATGCAGAGCTTACTGAAATTATCTTACATCGTCAGCATGTGCCTGTTACCGCTGGGGGTGGTAGCGAGTTTACCGACAGTATCGAGGGACACTCCGTCAAATACGCTGACCGGGGTATCCGTAATGACCATTCGTTCACGTGTTTGTGCCCTTACGAGTTTAGTTTTTAGGCAGCTCTTACAATGTCTAATATAATCGTTGATTTCATTTCTTACACCCGGCCACGTGTATCGCTCCCGTATCCGTCTGTAATCTTGGTAACTCCCTTGTGCCCTCCACGTAGGCTATTATAGAGTTCAGCCATGATTTCAGGTCTTAGTGCTTCGGGTGGGACTTTCAGCCTGCCGTGACATACAGTAATGGTAACATTAACACCCCGGAATACGTCGGCTAGCAATTCAGACATATTATTCTGGGATAAGGTACACAGCAGATCATCCGAATTGGCCATTCGACATGTTCTTTGTTTGTCTCGATCCAGTGCTGTATTGAGGCATTCTAGTCCTGAAATCACATATTTTTAGTCAATTTCATCGAAGTGATTTCTCTTGACTACAACGGAGTACACTTTGTTCTTCCCAAAAGGTGTAATCAAGACCTGTCCCTTTTGAGGCCTATTTTCCTACAGATCTTGTGGATAAACGCGCTCTGTAGCTAATAGTAGTTTAAAAACGTGATTGGTTGGTTCACAGTCTATCGAAATGAAATGGGCGTAATTGTCTCTACGATATGTGAGGGGTTCAGCCCACTCGTGCCGTATCACGCCTTTGTCTGAGGCGAGCGACGGTGACTTGACCTTTTGCTCCACATTTCGTATAGGATGCTCCTTGTCTGAAGAGGAAGAGGGATCATCTAGGTATGGTAGATGTAAATTTATTGCGGAACGTGGTGAGGGGATAATGCCCTGTTTCTCGGGGATAGATCTCAATTGATTGAGCTGCTGCGGGGGTATAGAGTACTTCTTGCTGTCATACGTCCTTTCTGGGCGATTGATTCCTCTGATGTTATCACTGTCCGCTGCTGGAGTTGAGCTAGCAACGGTTATGGCTGAGGACATTGATGTCTGTAATAATGATATCCTTGAGGGCTGCGTTCCTACGATGAGAGATTCTATAACCTCAGGTATGTCCTTAAACCGAACTGTGCTTCTCCTGCCCACCCCGGAATTTTTTGTTTCGGGTGGGTTTTCTGTGTCTAACACCGTGTCCTCGGATTTCGCATCACCCTTCGTATCAGGGTGCCTACGAACAGACTCTAGGAATGCGTTTACTCTAGCGGGAAGGGGGTCGTCGGCGTCGGTACGTGGATCCATGTTTTGCAGGGAGATTAGTAACTCCTGGTCATCTTCTCCTTCCCCCACCGCGGTCCGTTCTATTTGAAGGATTGCTTCTGGGGGAGCTTCGTCAAGTCCTTCTTTGTCCCAAAAATAAGACTGGTGATCTTCCAACGATCGGTCAAATTTGGAGATGGAACGTTGAATCGCTGTCCTTTCCATTATAGGTTCGAGCGGTTTTGTTTCTATGCCTTCGTCACTCTGCCCGTCATTGCTGTCGTCGCTGTCGTCGCTGTCGTCGCTATCTTCATTGCTCTCGGTAGGGGGACTGACATAAACTATAGGATCTGTATGGCTAGCGGGCGTAGTGGAATCCTGCTCTTTCTGGAATGGACTGGATTCTGGAGCATGATTCTCGATGGCATCATTGTCTCTGTTGATGCATGCTCGTGCCAGATAATCAGCCATCTCATTGCCCTCTATCCCTTGGTGAACAGGGACGTGGTTTCAGGTCACATCAAGGTTCTCTAGTGCTTTCCTTAGTTCTTCGAACTCTGACCGGTTAACAATAGGCTTGCCATCAGCGGTCTTCCATCCGTTTGCCTCCCGGTAGCAAGTTTGGGAATATTTCATGGATGATCGTGGCTGAACCAGACGCCTATACCGCCCTCCGGTTCTCCGCTTTTGTTGTAAATACACGCTCCGTCTACATATACGTCCGTAGTTTTATTGCACAGACTTGGGAAGCAAGAGTTAGGTAGGGTTGGGGGTGCACTTTGAGGTGGTCGATCCTTACTTGGTATCGATAATTTAGGGTCAATACTCGAGAGAAGACTATGCTTCTTCCGATATACTGGAGGATCTGATTCACTGCTTTCTTCACTTTCGGAAGACGCATCGTTGGCTGATGAAGATTCTGAGGTGCGTGCGAGGGGCTTAGGACTTTTCGCTCTTTTCTTTCGTTCCTTGAGTCGGCTCGCTATTCCACTTTGATTAATATCCTCAATTTTTAGATAAGGAGGTGGCTTATATGGTTTGTCTAGGTCTATTTTTTCAGGGACCTTATCCGTTCTTCTCCTGTCGGGCGCGGCCCCAGTGCTTGACGTGGACGGCCGTGGGTGTCTTCCTTCTAAACCCTTAGGATGTGCGGCTGCCGGCTTCAGAATAGATGATCTTCGTCTGGAGCTAGCTAGTACCGGTTTTAGTCCCGCGGGTGTAGCTTTTGGCACTTCCAATGGTTGTTGATTTCCAGATCGAGTAGGTCGACCTAATTTTTCTGGTTCGTTAATACCCTTTTCGGGAGTCTTACCTTCCTCAGTACTGTCCTTAGTCGAGGATCGTCTTAATCGTAAGGCCCTGTAAGTGGTCATATCGGCTTATATAGTTGTAACACCATTTCTTCCATCGTCCTTGTTGGGTTTAATTGGAAACGCCGAATGATTTGAGGTGTCTTGTTTTAAGCCCTTAACTCGCTTGGCTTGCGTAGACGCGGAGTAATCAGACTCTGTTAAGTCATCAGTTTCTGTCAGCGCTTCTGCCTCGTTGAGTCCAATGGGATTTCCAGAGATGGCCTCTACTCCCCTGTGTAACTTTCCTTTCTTGTATTCGAAAGTATATTGGTAGTCGTTTAGTCTATGGCGCCAGCGAAGCAGCCTTGGACCAGGATTATCAATATATGTCATCCAATGTATGGGCTCATGGTCGCACGCCAAAATGAACTCGCGTCCATACAAGTATGGGCGGAAATTCATTACGCCATATAAAACGGCCAGACATTCTTTTTCAGACTTGAAGTAGCGTTTTTCAGTGGGACCCATTATTTTTGAATAATATGCGATAGGCATATCCATGAAGTCCTTTTCTTGCGTCAAGACGGCTCCCACTGCATATTCAAAAGCGTCGGTAGTTAGTTTGAAGATTTTATTAAAATCTGGGTATTGCAAAATGGGTTCGCGACAGAGGTAAGTGCGTAGTTCGCAAAAACTTCGATTTTGTTCTGATCCCCATATTAACTAAGCATCTTTTTTAAGCAAATCTGCTAAAGGTTTCGCTAATTTTGCATAGTCTTCAATAAATCGTCGATATTATCCCGATAGCCCCAAGAATTTTCTGATCGCCTTAACAGTTCCTGGGCCTAGGGAAATTCTTTATAGCGTTAATTTTCTCAGGGTTAGGTCTCACTCCATCACTGGTTTCCGAATAGATCACGATATCAGCCAGATATACAAAGGCTTCCGTACCAAGCATCCCCTTTAAGACATTGTCCATAAGGCGTTGGAAGGTCGCTGGAACATTTTCTATACCCATGGGCATTCGTAAGTACTTAAAATGTCCTCTCCAAGTAGAAAATGCGGTTTTAGCCCTGTCATCTGGATGAGTTTCGACTTGATGGTATCCACTCACCAGGTCAAAGACTTAAACATAGCGCGCTCGTCCTAGTTGATCTAGTATCTCGGTGATATTAGGTTAAGGGTAGGCGTCGCCGATTACCTTTTTGTTGAGAATTCTGTAGTCGATAACAACCCGGTATTTTCTTACCCCCGATGCGTCAATTTTTTTCGGAACTATCATTAGTGGCGCATTGTACGGTGATTGTGGAGGCCGGATAACACCGCTTTTAAGTTGTTTTTCAATTTGAATGTCAATCTGATCCAGTGCGTCTAGGGGATGGCGATACGGTTTCCTCGATATCACTGCATCATCTAGCGTCGGAATTCGATATTGGATTTTGTTCGTGATATTCAGTGGTTCTCCCGAAATATGGAATACGTCAGCGAAGTCATAGACCCAACCTTGTATGAGTTCTTTCTCCTCGGCATTAAGATGATCGGTGTGTAGAATTTCGGTAACACGTTCGCTGCGAGTCTTGGTTGGCTTCAGTGTCCCATTTTCTGGGAAACTTTCCGTATCTGAACTGGATGATTCTTCTGCGGGGAACCCACATTATTCAAAAGGAATTATCTCCTGTGGTGTTAGGGTCATCTCAACTTCTTCTTCAGTGGTGTTATAGGCATAGGCATAGCAAATTCCATCTGTGCTTTTAACCACCCCTTCACCTATATCTATGCCTTCTGGTGTGTCGACTCTGGGGAGGTATCCTTCCGTTACGTCTTGATTCGCCACCGGTATTTCTACTGGCTGTTTAGACTGGGCTCCGATTTTTAGGATTCGGTGGAAAGGTTTAATATCATTCCTGAGCTTCCTTTTTGCTTCTATGGATTTAGTATCGACGAACGGTATGGGTTTTATTGGGTCGGATATTACAACAAGGGTATTGTGTCGAAACGATACCTGCGCTTGTTCCTCCCTTAGATATGGTCGACCTATGATACCGTCAGCCGAGATGGGGAAAGAGTCTTCTACTACATGGAACTCGACCGGCTTGTCGAGTATGGTGAGCTCCACCGTACCAAGTGTTTCGAATAGGTCGGCCGTTATACCGGAAATGTTGATTGAATCGTCCCCTACGATCATCGCGCTTTTCAAGTCTCGAAGATTTAGTAAGTTAACGTCGGAACCTGGAGCTACTAGTAGATGAGCTTCCTCGTCTCTAAATTCTGGAGCAGCTAGTCCAACGACTGGGGAGTCTTCTTTTTCTCTCCCGGCTTTAAGGATCAGCAGTGGTTTGTTAGGAATTGTACGGTTCTTGGACGCTCCCGGAGGTTCCGACTCGCGGTTGCGTCCACACGGCAATTCTCCTTGTAGTTTGAAGAAGGTTTCGGTTAGATAGGTTCAGGTGAGTTTGACGAGTTTTGGGTGTATCCGCTAACTTCTGGTGGTCTTTTCGCAGCATCTTGGAGGTAAGCTTGAGAGCGGGGGTATGGTAGTGGATAGGGATAACTATAGCCTAGAGGGAATGGGTTTTGGAATGGGTAAACGGGTGGATATGGAGAGTTGTAAGAGGGGTGCGGAGGGAGGAAAAAGGGGTATTGAAAAGGTTGAGTTAGACTACCTTGAGTGACGTTTCTCACACTATCCACTTTCTCCATTCTGCGTTGTTTCTAATTCCGTCCATTTTCCTCGAGTAGGGGCTAGGTGATCTTGTGCGCTCTGGACTGGGCATGAGGCCTACGAGCGCGTGCTCGTGGGCCTCATGCAAATCCTTAGGGTTGCGAGTGTCTACGAAGGTGGCTATGTCATCGGGTAGCCCTCGAATGTAGGCGTCCAAGGCACAGTCTGTCACCGGCTTCATCATCATCTTCGTATTATCGTCTGGTGACGTGTATATCTCGTCTAGAGAGTGTTTTGCTCCACTAAGTAGCCCCAAGGTACGGTCATAATAGTCACTAACACTCTCCGTTTGCTTCATTCGCAACTTGACTATTGATTCGAAGTACCCCCCCTAGGTTTGAATTTCCTTTTCAAATTTAAATCCGACATATTGCCTGCCATTAACGCTGGAGATGTGAGTCTGGGGAGTTCTAATTTTATGTAGTTTGCACAAAATCAGAACGCCCTCGGATGAGTAATAAAAACTAGACTAACTACTTTCTTTATTTCTTAAACTGGAATAATTAATGGCAAATCATTCAGGAGCTGGCCCTTAGGCCTGCAACCTGAATCTTAGGGAAGGACTCGACTGGCCGTTAGGCTTGTCTATTCTCCTTGCATTTTCGATTAAGAATTTCAATGCAATGAAATTATTCTAACTAAAGAACGGTCCCTGAGCATTGTTAAATAAATAGAATTCGGGGACACTACCTCAGTCCTGAATCAGAAAGGAATTAGTTCAGTTTCATTCGGAATTAAATGAAGCACTTGAAATCGTTCAAGTGCTGGCCCTTAGGCTTGCAACTTGAAACTTTGGGGAGGTTTCGACTGGCCGTTAGGCTTGTCTAGACTCCCTGCATTTCGAGTTGATTGAATTAATTTCGAATGGCTATAATAATCCACAGAAGTTTTTCTAATTTTACTTAGGAAATAAAACTGAAAAAGTTTCTGTCGGTTATCTATAAACCAGCATTCATTTTACTTATTTTAATTCAAAATCAAATAAAGCATTTGAAAACATTCAAGTGCTGGCCCTTAGGCTTGCAGCTTGAACCTTTGGGGAGGTTTCGACTGGCCGTTAGGCTTGTCTGGACACCCTGTATTTCAAGTTGATTGAATTGATGTTGAATGGTTCTCATAATTGAAAAAAATATTTTCTAATTTTATTCCAAAATAAAATCAGAAGAGTTTATTGTCATTTATTATTTTCCCGAAACTAAATTTTCTGGTTAATTCAAAATCAAATGAATCATTCGAAAACATTCAAGTGCTGGCCCTTAGGCTTGCAACTTGAACCTTTGGGGAGCTTTCGACTGGCCGTTAGGCTTGTCTAGACTCCCTGTCTTTCAGATTGATTGAATTGATTCTAAGTGGTTGTAATAACCAAACAATTATCTCAGATTCTATTTCATGAATAAATCCAAGGTAATTATTTTAGTTATTATTTAATTTAAGCAGTTGTATAGTCAGCAGTGGATGGCATCATTTTTTCGTTTTTCGAAGCACAGAGTTGTTTCCACGAATTCCGAGAAAAAATGGTCCATAGTGAGAAGAAATCAAAAACAAATCACACTGCTGCGATCAAGTTTGTAAAGAAACATACTTGGTCAAAAGGACGAATTTCAATAAAATTCCTAAATTTACAATAATAAAATCAGAACCACCCAAGCTCTGGCCGTTAGGCTTGCCACTTGAGTCTTAGGGAAAGTGTCGGCTGGCCGTTAGGCTTGCCTAATTTTCCTGCATTCTATTTTTTTTACTATTCAAAATTTGTGAATTTTTTTCATTCAATTTAATTCACTGAATTCACTCAAAATTTCACAACAGTTTCGCAAAAATTCGAAAATTATTTTTTCCACCAGTATCGCGGAGGGATGCAAGTAAGGGCCAAATTAATCCCAACGCTGCCACCAAGTTTGTTACGAACGAGTGAGTTGAACGAGTGCTCTTTTCCCCTGTTTTTACGTACTCCTGGACTGGGAGCCCTAACCCTTGTAGTCCTGAAATTTTTGCAGGGTCTTCAAATAATTCGGAATTCCTTTCCTTTAATAATTGAACTAGTCAAAAAAGTTTATTCAGCGAAATCCGAAAATTATAAAAAAAATTCTACAGTGTAATTCCTCAGCTACCGCAACATCCCTTCGGTAGCAAAGAAAATATGGCGGGCAAGCAAAGTGATACCGGAATTTATTCACTGGCGGAACATAATCATAACCATGTCTATTCCCGGAAAAAGGAGAGAGAGAGAGCGAGAGGTGGAGAGCTGAAACAAGGCTATTGCCGGCCGCGATAACGGTGTGGAGACTTGGGTAAGGTTTATTGCTGACATTGCACATGGACTTTGCCTGGCGACTGTGGGAATAAGGACCGGACGTGGTTTACGTGACTACGAAATGCTGATTTGAAAAATGTTCAAGAATAAGCAATTCTGCGGGGTACGTGCAGTGTACTCTGTTGCTATGCCGGAAATTTTTATGTGAAATAAATTCATATTCAATCATCAATAATAATCTCTGACTGCTATGATCTTTTTAAATCCACTGTCCATGCCAGCTAAGGATAACTGTACTGTCAGATTTCCACGCCCAAGAAAAGGGGATATTGTATTATCGATAACTGACGACTGAATAATTCAAGTTCGTTATCCCTGAAACTATTGGGATAGTGCAAATTGATTAGTATTTCTAATCACTTACTTCCTGTTGGGGAATAATGATTATGATCACTTATTATAGAAATAATATATACGAAGTGAACATAAAAACGTTAAGTTAATTTTGAAGGTGTCATATTTCATGGGCGAATTCTGATTAGCTTTTTGACAGGTGTTTTATTAGTGAATCTATATGACTAATTTGTTTGTTAAAATTTTTTAACAAACAATTGTCCATTTTGTAAATTGGTTTTATTTTATTTAATTGAACCTCTCAATTATTTCAGGGAATTGAATTCACTATTTTGCTTCACAGCGGGGAACAGGGTTGAGAGTTCTTACCACAGGGGCTCAAATATGCCTCGGTGATAAGCGTCAATCAGTCGATCCATAAGGGTGGTCCCTGGGATTGCTATTAATTATCCACTGTACGAGTTTTATCTAATGGGGCCAATAATTTTAATTTAGGTATTTTGAAGAATCTTATAAGTTCTTTACCCTTTGAAAAAATTGAATTAATCAATGAACAATATTCTTAATCAACATTTTATGGTCGCGTGCGGATTCAGGGGTATTAGGAAAATATGCGACAGGTGAAGCATTAATATATATATATATATATATATATATATATATATATATATATACTTCGGTTTCGGTTTCGATTCCCTTGGAATAGAACCGAAGGGCTTATGACAAAGCCACAGAACGCGTCCTCGGGTTGCGGATAGAGGGTCCCCGTACCAAGGGTTTCTGCTGAATATGGTTACAATAATTAATAAGCAGTCGCGGACAATTGTCCAGCGATGGTCCCGAAGGAATAAGCCCTAAGAGAAGGTGTGAGAACCGTGCCGAAAGATGCATGGCACCTGGGTGAGGTGTCTTTAACGGTGACTCTGGGATACCGGGCGACTTCTCAGAGTATAAGCCTTATCCTTGCACGCGGGGCTCTACAAGGATTCACAAACCCTTTCCCTAGCTGCTTGTGGGAACAACAATGAAACCAACAAACAACCAAAATGTTGTAGATGCGGTTCAAAACGATCGAACGCGCAGAGCACCCGACAATGGATCGGCAAACAATGCCGATCATCCTAGAGTTCGGGGTGCTGAAAATAATTTAGATGGAAACACGACGACGAACCGGCGAAACGCCCACATTTAGTGGACGGATCAACTTAAGAATGACGTGCTAGACTGCTACGATGCCAGTATTATCCCTGTTCGCGGTGGCTTTATGGCGCGTATGCATACTCTGTGGTGCCAGAAACACCCAGAGCTTCAATACGTTTCGCATCAGTCTTTGCGAAATCAAGCCGACTACCTCCGGAAAAATGGATATGTACGCGGAGCGCTTCCTCAACCGCTGCCTGAACCAGCTGCAGACGAAGATGAAACGACATTAAGACCAACCGCAGAAAGCAGGCACCTTCTGGAAGATGATCGCAATTTCAGTACAAGGAGGAACATCAACATGCAAGTTCCTCTTAAGCCCCAAGATCTGGCTGAAATGGATGCCTCCCTTCGTGGAGATATCTCGCAAGAGTCCGACCTCTAGACCATCAATTGCTCAGTTTATGGTGCTGCGAGAGCTTCGGCTGATTCAAATCGAAGGCTGAAACCGACGATGGATCAGAAGACCAGAAGACGCTGGCATCAACTGAAAAAGAAAATTGGATGGGCAAGACAGAAAGCGTCCCGTGTTCAATGTGTGATTGACTACATAACATCTGGTAGACCGTTCACGGAAAGGGTTCCAAAGTTCGCCCAAGAACTAGGGACCTTGAATCACACACTGAACAAGTTAAAGCTGCTGACAATCAAGCAGCATATTTTTGACAAAATAAGGCTGTTATCTGACGCAAGGAGGAGGATACAGAAGAGGGAGAGATGGAACAGGGAGAATCAACAGTTTCTTGCTGACCCATCACGCCTCTTCAGTGATCCCCCTGTTTTTGTAAAAAATCCACCCAAGCCCAAGGAGGTAGAGACTGTTTGGAGAGAGGTGTACAAGATCCCGAAAACACTAGAGTTGAAAGAAGATACTGACAATATCATCTGCTTCAAAGAGTTTCGCGACAGCCTCATAAAATCTGAGGAGGAGTGCCCATCAGTCACTGCCGAAGAGGTGAAAAAAGCACTTGGAGGCACGAAGAACTTTTCCAGTGCTGGACCAGATTGTATTAAGAACTTTTGGTGGAAGAAGTTTACTTCTATACACCAACATTTGGCCCGCATATTCACCATATATTTAAAGTCGGAGGCGACTATTCCGCAGTGGCTGGTGTTAGGACGCACTATACTCCTACCGAAAAAAGGCAACTTGTCCAGACCAGAGAATTACAGGCCAATAACTTGTTTAAACACACTGTATAAGATCTTTACAGCTGTCCTAAACAACAGGATCGTTCGACGAATTGAGCCTGTATGGCGAGAGATGTACGAACAACGAGGCTCGAAAAAAGGTGTAGCAGGCTGTCGAGAGAACCTGCTAATTGACAGGTGTGTCTGCAAAGACGCTGCCGCCCATCAGCGCGTCCTGTCAATGGCCTGGATTGACTACCAGAAAGCTTTCGCTTCAACCTCTCATAGACTTATAATCTGTCTGTTGGAAAGCTTGAAGGTACATCCACACATAGTGAGATGCATGGAGAGACTTATGCCTGTTTGGAAAACTAGATTTACCATCTCATCTAGGAATCATCGTCCGACGACGAACAAGGTCGTCTTCCACAGGGGCGTCTTCCAAGGGGATAGTATCAGCCCTTTGCTTTTTTGCATCACACTTCTGCCTCTATCTCTCGCACTACGAAATTCTCCTGGATACCTCTGTGGCGACACTAATCAGCGTGAGCATAAGGTCACTCATGTATTTTATATGGATGACCTGAAGATTTATGCCGCTGGTAAAAGCAAACTTCAAACTGCTATAAATATCGTCAAGAACTACACAGGAGAGATTGGGATGGACTTTGGTTTGGACAAGTGTGCCAAAATTCATTTGAAGAAAGGAAAGAATACTGGCGTTCCCAAGGACCCTGAGCTTGTGGATATAAGTGTTATTAGACACCTTAATACTGGGAAGACCTATACATACCTGGGCGTGCCTCAAAGCCGCATTCAGGACGTAACATCAGTGAAGGAGTCTCTCCGAAGCAGATACAAACATCTTCTTGGACAGATTTAGTCTTCCAATCTGTCGGCGTTGAACGAGGTATCTGCGACTAACATGCTTGCCGTCCCGGTTCTACTCTACTCGGTTGGGGTGGTTCAATGGACGAAGAACGAGCTTAAGGCCCTTGATGTCACCACGCGTA
Organism: Andricus quercusramuli; assembly: GCA_932178445.1. Taxonomy (NCBI): domain Eukaryota; kingdom Metazoa; phylum Arthropoda; class Insecta; order Hymenoptera; family Cynipidae; genus Andricus; species Andricus quercusramuli. The sequence continues at coordinate 12,319 of CAKNXH010052551.1, forward strand.
AGATCATGCATATGCATAAAAGCTTGCATATCAATTCGTCAGTTCCGCGATTATACATTTCACGCCGTCAAGGCGGACGCGGACTTCTGAATCTCCAATGTCTTCATAACCGAATAGTTTTAACTACAGCTTACATTGTTGCGAATGACAGAGATCCTCTCCTAAAGATGGTCAGAAACCACGAGATGATTGGCGAAGGAGCGTTCCTTTACAAAGCCGCGGAGCAAGCTGCCGAGGCCCTTGGCCTGAATTTCAACATCAGAAATGAGGAAAGTGCATTACTCCATCTAGATGCTTCACGTCTAAAAGCCGAAGTAAAGAAAGCAGAGGTTAGCAAATTTCACCAAGAGCTACTCGACAAGCACATGCACGGAAACTTTCACACAAATGTAGAAAAACAGTCCTTGTCAAAGGAGCAAACTTTTGCTTTCCTCAAATCATCAGGGCCAGGACGGTGTAATCTCCACCTTAGCATACCGCTGCCGAAGTCACTGCCGAAGAGGTGAAAAAAGCACTTAGAGGCACGAAGAACTTTTCCGGTGCTGGACCAGATTGTATCAAGAACTTTTGGTGGAAGAAGTTTACTTTTATACACCAACATTTGGCCCGCATATTCACCTCATATATAAAGTCAGAGACGCCCATTCCGCAATGGCTGGTGTTAGGACGCACTATACTCCTACCGAAAAAAGGCAACTTGTCCAGACCAGAGAATTACAGGCCAATAACTTGTTTAAACACATTGTATAAGATCTTTACAGCTTTCCTAAATAACAGGATCGTTCGACGAACTGAGCCTGTATGGCGAGAGATGTACGAACAACGAGGCTCGAAAAAGGTGTAGCAGGCTGTCGAGAGAACCTGCTAATTGACAGACGCTGCCGCCCATCAGCGCGTCCTGTCAATGGCCTGGATTGACTACCGGAAAGCTTTCGATTCAACCTCTCATAGACTTATCATCTGTCTGTTGGAAAGCTTGAAGGTACATCCACACATAATGAGATGCATAGAGAGACTGATGCCTCTTTGGAAAACTAGATTTACCATCTCATCTAGGAAACATTGTCTGACGACGAACAAGGTCAGCTTCCAGAGGGGCAACTTTCAAGGGGATAGTATGAGCCCTTTGCTTTTTTGCATCACACATGGACTTTGGTTTGGACAAGTGTGCCAAAATTCATTTGAAGAAAGGAAAGATTACTGGCGTTCCCAAGGACCCTGAGCTTGTAGATATAAGTGTTATTAGACATCTTAACACTGGAGAGACCTATAAATACCTGGGCGTGACTCAAAGCCGCATTCAGGACGTAACATCAGTGAAGGAGTCTCTCCGAAGCAGATACAAGCATCTTCTTAGACAGATTTGGTCTTCCAATCTGTCGGCGCTGAACAAGGTATCTGCGACTAACATGCTTGCCGTCCCGGTTCTACTCTACTCGTTTGGGGTGGTTCAATGGACGAAGAACGAGCTTAAGGCCCTGGATGTCACCACGCGTAAGATCATGCATATGGATAAAAGCTTGCATATCAATTCGTCAGATCCACGATTATACATTTTACGCCGTCAAGGCGGACGCGGACTTCTGAATCTCCAATGTCTTCATAACCGAATTGTTTTAAGTACAGCTTACGTAGTTGCGGATGGCAGAGATCCTCTCCTAAAGATGGTCAGAAACCACGAGTTGATTGACGAAGGAGCGTTCCTTTACAAAGCCGCGGAGCAAGCTGCCGAGGCCCTTGGCCTGAATTTCAACATCAGAAGTGAGGAAAGTGCATTACTCCATCTAGATGCTTCACGTCTAAAAGCCAAAGTAAAGAAAGCAGAGGTTAGAAAATTTCACCAAGAGCTACTCGACAAGCATATGCACGGAAACTTTCACAGAAATGTAGAAAAACAGTCCTTGTCAAAGGAGCAAACTTTTGCTTTCCTCAAATCATCAGGGCTCAATTTAGGTACAGAGGGCTTCATTTTCGCATGCCAGGACGGTTTAATCTCCACCTTAGCATACCGTTCTTACGGTGTTGGTCGCGACCCCGCCCTGCCGTACGCTACAAGGAATATAGAGTCAATTGTCCGAAACGAGAAGTGCCAGATTTCCTGGAACTACGATTTTCGGGCAGCAGTCTCCTTTGCGCACTCGAGGCCTGACATTGTTCTCCAAGACTTCGAGAAACGAACGATATTCGTGACCGAATTCTCGGCTCCGTCCGAATACAACGTCACTGCAAAGGAGAAAGAAAAAGAGGAGAGGTATCAAGACCTTAAAAGAGAGCTGCAACGACTGTACCCAAAATATTCGGTACGAGTAATTGCCCTTGTGATAGGTACTCTCGGAGGTGCTAAATTATCACTGGTTCGTAACCTTAAAGCCATACCCGCGTGCCAAAAATATGCAAGGCACTTGCGAGATGGATGCAGAAAGCTGTCATCCTTGGGTCGCTTCGTGTCCTCAAGACACACGAGGGTTTCCCCAGCCTGTCGTTGTGATTTCGTCGTTCCCTGTGACCACCCATCACACGGATGTGGTTGTGGTCGATGTGCAAGTATCAGCACCGCAAGAAAAATTAGAAGTCGTTGGCATAGGAGGCCTAATCATTATCCGCCTCCGTCCGTCTCATTGCATTCCTCTGCCCGCGCGGGGGGTCAGATTAGGTGTGGCAAAGACCAGGGTGACAATCTCATACCGCCTCTCTCTCCCTGTCCAGTGTATGACCTGCTATAATGTGTTAGCGCGGAACAAGAATGGGGCATGCACATCAGGCACCATACTTCTTAACTGATCTAGTACGCTGATACCATTGATCCTAGCAATGACGACTTTTAGTTGCCCGGCTTCATGGGGTCTACCGTAACAGCTTTACGTACCACGGTAGAAATATTTGTTGAATCACCTTTTTTCTTCCACAGGAGTTGAAGGCTCATTTAGGGCTCTTAAATGACCCCTGGTGCAATTTTCCAAAAACAACCCCCATTACAGAGAAACTACCCTAAAGAATGAATATGCACTAATTGAAAAAGTGAGTTCATCAGAATTGAGGGCTTATTTTAGGCTCGCCAACGACCCCAAAATCAATTTTACAAAACCATCCCTTAACATTAAAAAACCACCCCTTACCGAAAAGTACTCACAAAGTGCAAGAAAAAGTATTGCATCAGTTTGAAATATTTTTTAGTTGTCCGAAAACATCGAAAACTATTAAAAAATCCACCTGAAAAACTTGAAAAGCACCCCGTGAAGGAATTTGACATGAAGCTAAGAACGAAATATATTAGCAGTTTTCGCTTTTCTTGAACTGTCCGCAAACAGTAAATGCACTATGACAGAATTAAGGGCTCATTAAAGGCTCATTCAATACCCAAAAGCCAAATTTTGGGATCTGCATTAAAAAAAAAATGCATGGTATTGCCAGCTTTACGTCAAGCTAGCAGTACCACGGTAGAAATATTTGTTATATGAACTTTTCTCTTTCACGGGAATTGAAGGCTCATTTAGGGCTCTTAAATGACCTCCGGCACCATTTTCCAAAAACAACCCCTATCACAGAAAAACTACCCAAAGAAAAAATATGCACTAATTGAAAAAGTGAGTACATCAGAATTGTGGGCTTATATTAGGCTCGCCAACGACCCCATAATCAATTTTACAAAACCATCCCTTGAAATTCGAAAACTAAGCCTTAACCAAAAGTACTTACAAAGTGCAAGAAAAATTATTGGATCAGTTTGAAATATTTTTTAGCAGTCCGAAAACATCGAAAAGTATTAAAAAATCCACCTCAAGAACTCGAAAAGCACCCCGTGAAGGAAATTGTCATTAACCTAGGAACAAAATATATCAGCAGTTTTCGCTTTTCTTGGACTGTCCGCAGACAGTATAGGCCCTATGCCGTAATGAAGGGCTCATTTAGGGCTCACATAATACCCAAAAGCCAAAGTTTGAGATCTGCATTAAAAAAAAGAAAATGCATGGTATTGCCAGCTTTACGTTAAGCTAGCAGTACCACGGTAGAAATATTTGTTATATCAAATTTTTCTTTCATGAAAATTGAAGGCTTCTTTAGAGCTCTTGAATGACCCCCGGCACAATTTTCTTAAAACAACCCGTATCACAGAAAAACTACCCAAAAAAATAAATATGCACTAATTGAAAAAGTGAGTACATCAGAAATAAGCGCTTATTTTAGGCTCTCCAACGACCCCAAAATCAATTTTACA
>CAKNXH010052551.1:16544-27983 GCA_932178445.1 Andricus quercusramuli
AAAAATAAATATGCACTGATTGAAAAAGTGAGTACACCAGAAGTAAGGGCTCATTTCAGGCTCTTCAATGACCCAAAAATCAATTTTACAAAACCATCCCTCAACATTCGAAAACTACCCCTTACACAAAAGTACTCACAAGTGAGAGAAAAAGTATTGCATCACTTCGAAATATTTTTTAGTTGTCCGAAAACATCAAAAACTTTTTCGAAAGCCACCCTTTGAAATTCAAAAATTACCCCGTAAATGAATTTGAAATTAAACTGAGAATGAACTATATCAGCATTTTTTGCTTTTCTTGGACTGTCCACAAACAGAGTATGCCCTACGCTAGAATTGAAGCCTCATTTAAGGCTTATTTAATACCCAAAAGCCAAATTTCGGGCTCTGCATTGAAAAAAAATGCTAGTAAAGCTAGCATTTGTCACGTCCCGTGACGTACATATATGTTAATATATTTATTCATATATTTATATATTTGCATGCTTATACTAATAAATACTTAATGAATATAGAGCAAATATTGTGCACTGTGTAGTGCAGCTATATATATAAATATAGTCAGCACGTTGTACACTGTAAGATACAGCTATATATATATATATGTCCGGCACGAGAGCAGACTAGGTATAGAATGTAGACTATAGTAAGAACATTGAAATTCGTAGCGTACACTGTCTAACCATAGACGCATAGAATATAGGGCCCAAAAGCACGTGGAAACTGGAGGACATAGCTACAGATATACTGAAAACATTACAAACCGTATAGTATATCTATATCTATATATATATATATATATATACGTGACGTACGCGTATACAGGATCGTTACAGCATGCATGAACGTAGCCATAGACCCTATAAAAAGTGAATGGACCAACATGGGTCAGTTAGTTTTTAGTCAAAAATTAGAAGTTACAGTTCCGTACAACTCTTCTCTATTTCCTACGGTTTTCCCCGATTCGACTGTCCAGTGTCTAGTGTGTCAAACCGGTATCCTTCGCGTGTTAGTGTGTGTGCCCTTGTGTCAAGTGTTGTGCACCGGGAAACCCGAATCTGGGATTTCTCACCTTGGATTACTTCGTACCCATTCAACCCTGAATTGGAGCCCTTATTGTTTACATCAAGGTGCACAACCCCTTTCTTTCACACCACTACACGGAGACCATCTAGATATCATTTGATTCTTCAATCGAATCAATAAACCGGTAAGTTCTAATTTTAATAAATCTAATTTCATTATCTAACTCCTTTTGGGCCATAATACATGAGTCTCCTTTATTTTAAAGGCCCTGGCCAAGGATTAGAGTGTCTACATGCCTTCCTTCAGCTTCTTCAGCCTTAATAAACAATACGTTTCAAGTGTAATTGATTATGATAAATTGTTTGAACTAATCTATATTTATTTATTGGCTACTCTTTCCTCTTCCGTGTGCGAGATCTTCGATCTCAACTAAAACGAGGAACCTAATTAAAAAGGAAAGTATTTTACATTTTCCATGACGTAACACATTACCATGGTAGAAATATTTGTTAAATCAACTTTTTTTTTACAGGAATTGAGGACTCATTTAAGGCTCTCCAACGAACCGAAAATCAATTTCCCAAAACCATTCCTCAACATTTGAAAACTACCCCTCACCCAAAAGTACTTTCGGATTCTAATCTATCATTTTCTAAGAGATAGTTCCTATTTAATTTACCATTGTTTACGGAAATTTTTCTAACACGTTTGCAAATAGGAGGAGAATTATTTGAGGTACATGCAAACTTTTTAGTGGCAAAAATGTATTAGAAAAAAATCCCCAAAAACCAGGAATCGAAATTAGCAATACAGCGACTTTTTGAAATTTTGATTCTGGTGTTTGGTGAAATTATCTTCATAACTCGTAGTTTAAATATTTTATTGAGCACGTGTGGGTTTTTAAACATATAAATACACTATAAAATTAATTTACAAGACCCAAGAATCGAAATCGGCCATAGAGCGAATTTTTTAATTTTCGATTTTGGTATTTTATGAACTTATCTCAATAACTTGTAGTTTAAACATTTTTCTGAGAATGTGTGGGTTTTTTGAACATACAAATACACTAGAACAAAAATCGACAGGACCTAGTCATCGAAATTGGAATTACAGAAAATTTTCTTATTTCGGAATTTTGTACCGAACAGAATTAATTTTTTTTTATTTATAAGTGTAACATTTTTCAAAAGTTGCATGAAACAAGAAAAAAATGGTTTGAATTTCCGCCTAGAATGGAGGGTAGATTCAGTGCATTATCGATTAGGGTGAACTAGATAAGGAGGCGATAGAGAAGTATCAGAAGCACTGAGAAAAGGTACGCTTTAAAGGGGAGTCCGTGGAAGAGATATGAGAGAATTTGAAAGAGGTAGTGAAAGTGTGTGTGCAAAAAAGGTATTTAGAAAGAAGAAGAAAGGAATGGTGGAGTCGTGCTGGGATAGGAAATGTGATAAGATGAGCAGGATAGTGCAGAAGAAGTACAGTAAATGGAAAGAGAGAACGGCCAAGAGGGAGGAGTCCATAGAAATGAGGAAGGGGTTTATGTTGTTGTGCTAAGAAGAAAGAACAGAAAAAGAAGAAGGATCTGGAAGAGAAGTTGGAAAGTGGTAAGACAGAGGGGCACGTGTGGAAAATAATAAATAGGCTTATGAAGCGTACAGTGGAGATAAGCGAGAAGATAGGAGGATGCAGAAAAGGGTTAAAAGTATCACTTCATAAAGAAGGAAATAGGGATGGGCAGGAAAATTGTAGTGGGATTATGCTAATGAATACGTCAAGGAAGAAGGAATATTGCCAAAGACGCAGGCTAGCTTCAGGGCAGTTGGTAGCACTATCTACAATATCTACGTTCTGTAGCACCTGGTGGATAGAGAATTAGCGACGAAGGGGTCGAGAGTGTACGCATTTTTTGTGGATCACAAAAGCGCGTTTCCTTCGGTGAATAGCGGGACGTTGTAACAGGCGATGTAGCAGAGGGGAGTGCAGAGAGGCCTGATCGAGAGGATCAGGGAGATATATGAAGAGACGAAAGATCAGGTGAGAGGAGGGAAGCGGATTTCAAGAGGCTCCTGGATGGATAGTGGGTTGAAACAAGGGTGTTCGCTCAGCTTATCAATCTTTGCGATTTTAATCGCAGACATGGAAAGTAAGCTAGAGGCCGGAGTAGTCGGAGAAGTAAGGAGATGAGGAGATTCCTGGACAAGAATAGGTTAGAGCTGAATGCTGAAAAGTCCGAGGTTATGTTAAGGAAAGGAAGTGGGAGGAATAAGGGAGGGAAGTGGAAGTGGAAGTTGAAGAGAAAGGCGGTGCAGGATGTGAAAAAGTTTTTGTAACTTGGCTTATTTTTTCAGAAAAATGGGAAAGTGGGTGTTCACATGAAAGGGAGAGTGAGGAAAAGAAGTTATTTGTAGATGATTTTAGAAGAAGAATGAAATTGTTAGGTGCGTCTAGGCAAGTTGCTTTTTTCAAAACTGCTGGTTTCTTGTTATATTTGGATTTACTAATAACTGTCATTGATCAATTAGAGCGATGGGTGCGTGTCCAGAGTTCAAGGAAGTGATTTGCAGAGGAAGACCTGAGGTTCTTGTTCGTTTAAAGTGTGGCGTTTTGACCCATCTGGCCTGTGCTAATTTTAATGTTAAAAAAAAAAAACTTTTATAAACTCAAAAAGGGTCAAGCAGATTTCTTCTGCATAAACTGCAGAGGGCAGGGCATCAGCGACATCTCTACGGAAGTCGATGGTAGCTCGTCTGGGAAACCTGCAAATAATATTCGGAACGAAGGTGAATTCGAAAATAAGCAGCAAGCGTTCAATGATAATCTTCTGACCTCCAGTAAAAGTATAAAAGCTGACATTGCTGATAACTCGAATCGAATTTCTGTGCTCGAAGCTGGTTCAGAAATTGGAAAGGAAGATATAACCAAAATCAAAACGGATCCCAATGATTTAAAATTAAAAGTGGCTACTCTTGAGCATGCGCTCAACGTAAGCGAGCAGGCAGCCCTTAAAACGACTTTGGAAATTCATAATTTCCCAATGAAACCTAATGAAGACCTTTTTACGAACATTGACTCGATAGCTGAGGCTCTTGACGTTCCCTTTACGAGGGAAGATGTGGTAAAAATATACCTAATTATAAAGGCACCTGCGCTCACAAAATCCTCCAACCCGCCTATCATTATCGCGAAACTCGGCATTAACAACTGCGAGATAAATTCGTTAAGAGACGTAAGGTCCTTAGAGACTTCTCTACTGAAAAACCTCGGGTCGTCGAGCAAAGATAAACACCCTGTCTATCTGTGTGAGGCCCTGTCACCTTTGAACCGGGAAATCTACGCCATTGCCCGGGGTCTCAGAAGAGACAGAATAATCAATTATCTGTGGAATGTGGGCGGAAAAATTTGTTGTCGCAGAGAGAATGGATCTTCACAAATCTACCTGGCTAATCTACAGACCGTCGAGGGACTCAAATAGCAACTACTGCTTCCCAGTATCATCTTAAGTATACATGTCGGTAAATATAGCATAACTTGTCAATTGGACCGGTTTCCAACTCACCTAGATTACTGAATAATTTTTTCAATTAAAAATTGTCATTCAATAACACAAAGGTTTCTCAGTTATTCCAACTGCGCTAACCGGTTTTTTTTTCATTTTCCACAAAAACATCTGTTAAATCAAAGTAATCCTCATAATATTGTGTTTAATTTTTTATCTGAAAGATCTATTATTATATCGACTGCACGAGATTCTATAAAAAGTGCTAAGATTGTTTTTCGCTCTATTTTGGAAATTTAACCTCCCACGGTATACTTAAATTTGTATGTATCAGTACCACTGAAGATTCTTTCAGATTTATATCTACACTGTCACTTAAGGAACTATTTGACTCTACTTAACCCTAATTGTAATTACCTAATTTGGGCTCTTTTGGTTATCGATCATGTTATATCTATTTTTACTGTGTTTTCCTATGTGCTACCATTCTTTCAGGTAACTTGCAACTTAAAACTAATCATTTTACATTTTCAATGGATATCTTGAATAATTGTCATGTTAACTTTACAACGCTTATAGCTTTTGTAATTTTTACCTTTATATGTGCCTTATTGCCTGTTTTCATCTGTCATCATGTGAACTGGATTTTGTTGGTTAACGTATTTCAGACACTTTTATATTCAACGATACTTGATCGTTTCTTATATCTGTCAAAATGGAAACCTTAAATATTTGTCACGTTAACGCTCAGTCTTTACCTGCCCATTTCCACGAATTAAAACATCATTTTATCTCTTCCTCTTACCATATCATAGCAGTGTCTGAGACCTGGCTTACGCCTAACATTCCATCTAGCCTCATTGCACTTGACCATTACACACTTTTCCGCAGAGATAGAGATGAGAGAAGAGGGGGTGGGGTCTGTCTACACATTCATGACAGCTGAAGGTGTTTACAGGTGGAAATGAGTCCTCATGCCAATTACCCTATTGCTGAACACCTTTTCATCAAGGTATCTTCGTCTCAAGACAGCCTGCTGGTGGGTGTGATTCACAAACCTCCTAATGCCTCCTACTGTAGGGAACTTGAGACAGATATTTTTGACCTCATACCAAATTATAATATCATTGTACTTACTTGTGACTTAAACACAAATCTTAATGCAACCAATAATTTAACTAACTATTTGAAATCAGTAGTGCTCTCCGCCGGATTATCTATAGTTCTGCATAATACCACTCACGACACCGATTATTCTAGTACATGGATTGACATGATGATTGTTGATGATCTAGAAAAGGTATTTTCTTCTACTCAACACTCAATCTCATTCCTTTCAAACCTCGACCTTATTAGCATTTAATACCAGTTCTCCTTTAATCCCTCTTCTAGCATATCTCCTCTGTCTATACGCTATCCCAAAAATATAAATGAAGCCGAATTTGTCGAGCACCTCTTCGCTTATGATTGGAAAAGAATTTTTATTAAAAGAGATAGAAATAGAAAGGTTGTTTGTCTAACAACATTTTTATCTTCAGCTTTTGAAAAATTCGCTCCTATTCATACCGTTAAAGCAAAAAAAAAGTCCTCTCCTTGGATTACATCTGGAAAACATCTGGTTACTCTTAAGACGACTTGGACTTATTTCTCCAAAACACTTGGCTCCTGATAACAATTTTTCACCCGAAGATCTCTTAACAGCCTTCACTACAAAACCCACATTCCTTGCAAACAGCACTCCTTTCTCTTTTGCCGTTCCCTCTATCTTTGATGATACTAAATTATATAACTATATTATATACTATAATTATATAACGCATCTCTACAGGTGGTAATATTGCCTGATACTTGAAAAGAGGCGGTTATTCGACCTGTTCCTAAAGTATGAAACCCTACCTCTCCCAAAGATTTCCGCCCGATATCCACTCTCAACTCAAAAAGTCCATCAGCAACTTTCTGCACATACTGAAACTAACAATTTAATATACCCATTAACTTCTGACCTTAAACTGGCAATTGATAGAATAGAAATAACGGTTGTTGTCCTTTTTGACTTTTTTAAGGCGTTTTGTACGGTTTACAATAATTTACTACTGACTAAGCTCAAATCACTTCACCTCTCAAATATGGCTGTGAAGTGGTTTGAATCTTATCTCAGTAATCGTTCTGAAAGAGTACAAATCATCAATGGAGAGAGTTCTGATTGTGGGGAGGTTGAGAGTGGTGTCACTCAATGTTCAACGCTTGCAACTACTCTATTCAAAAGGAACAGGAGGATATTGATTTTGTGGTGCAGGATACATACTTCATCTTCAGCTATGGATTTTGTCGCAAAGAAATTATCCCCAAAACATGCTAGTCCGTTCCAAGTTATAAAAGTAATATCGCCGGTAGTTCATGAACTCCAGGATGAATCCGGTATAATTGAGAAAGCGCATACTGAAGATTTAAAACAATACTGATCGATCGGTCCGAAACTAGTTAACGAAGGTTCTTTTTCCGCAGAGTGAAGATGAGGAAGAAGATCTCCAAATATCGCCCAGAGACAATGCAGGAGCTCTGAAGGCGCCAAGGCCACTCCAGTCGGTTGTACTTCCGAATACCCTATTCCGCCAATGAAGCCCCCTTTTCCGCAACGAGCGGGAACCAGTAGACCGGAGGGAACGTTTCCCATCCTTCCCAGCGGTGCGACAGGATCGTCGCTACCGGCCGGTGACGGTAACGGATTTAGAAGTTCTGCCGGAACCAGAAACTCAACTGGAACTGGAGGTTCAACCAGAAGCAGGAGTCCAACTGGAACCGGAGGTTCAGCCGGACAGGGAAATTCCAGTGGAAGCCCGGCGGTAGCCAGGAGGAGACTCAAAAGGAGAACAACCTTCAAGCTTCAAAAGGAGAAGACCTCGGCGTCATACCCTCGGCATCCCAATCACGCAACTCATCCATCGCCGTGGTCCAAGCAGACCCCGGAAACTCCAAGGGAGCCATACCGTGGGTTCCGTCTCGTCCGAAGCCAAGAGGTCAGAGGAGGAGGAAAAGCCCCGCTGAAGCAGGTCACTTGGAAGAAAATAGGGCACCTTCCAAATTCTCTCTCGCCTCGAAGCCAAAGGTGGAGATCAGAATCTCTTGGCTGGAACTGGAAGTCGTTAGCGACACAGGAGGGCATGATCAAGGAGGTTGAGTTATAGAGGAGAAGTCACCATATCCTTTTCCTTTACGGGATTATGAAATGCCTTCCCCTCTTGCGAGCATCGATGCTCAGGTCTCGGCCCTACTCGGCCTGCTTTCGTTTGCTGCCCAAGCACCACCTACTTGGTTTGAGCGCCCCCGGATGTCGGCTGGTGGGCCTGATTTGAAGGGGATACCCGAGAGACCGCTGTCTGCAGCGAATGTTGACATTCGTGTCTCGGCTCAGATCCCAATTGGTAATCAAATGCTGGCCCAGAGATGGACTTAGAACCATCAGCCCGAACTCTGCTCTCCTGCTACCTACAGGATATTTTGAAGGGAACTTTGCGAACTCTTGATGCCCCCACCAGACCACACCTGCTGGAACTGTCACCGCGTGGGTCATGATTTCGACCACTGTTTGTTCCAGAAGAGGACATTTTGTTTATAATGCGGGAAGCCCGGGGTTATGATCAACCAATACCCGAGGTGTGCGTCAGGATGAAGAATAGAAGAGGGGAGCCCTCATTCTGAAAAGAAACAGGGTGCTCGTCCACCTCACCAATCCAATGACCAATCACCTTGGTCATTGGCGTACCTTCACCAGCGGACGGTATCCCTTTCTGGGAACAACGCTGGACCAGCATCGGATGGTCAATCGGGAGAGAAAGGGGGCTTGAATGAAAATCACCCTCTCCATCAGGCCTTAGCGGATGACATCCTGAAGCAATTCTAGCCAGATTCTAGATTTCGTTTCGTCCAGATTTCGTTTGTCAAATTTCGCTTTCGTAGTTTTAAGCTGTTTTTGTGTAGCCCTTCAGGCATCAATTAGTCGTAAGCTATTTTCGTGTAGGTTTAGTGTGAATCTGCAGGCTCTAATGACTGGAAAAGTCGTTATAGCCTGTTCGCTGATAAATAGCCAAACTGTGAATTTTTTTTTCAATTGCCAAATAGCATCTTTTTCAAGTAACAGTAATGAAACTTTTATTTTTCTCATAGTATGTGAATAAACTTCCAGCTCGCTCACTTCCGGGGGTATAGCCGCGGCACCATGCCACATGCGTGAAATATGAATGAAAAAAACAATACTGCAGAAGCCCAGACTTCGTTTGAATGTTCATTTTATTGTTAACAAAAGAAAAAACATAATCAGCTGACTTTGGAATGGGGGATCATGCCTAAGATTTTCAAGTAAACAAGTGAGAAATATGCGCTGAGTGAACTGATACCGCAAAAGCTGAAATTTGGTGAAGTAATAGTTAACTGGAACAGTTACACAGAAAAAATGTTCGCTGATTTTCTTTTGGTGGAGAAGTGCTCAGCTGACGAGTTAGAAATGCAGCGTGCCGCTATGCGTGCGGGGCGCGTCACATCTTGGACTGCGTCAGCTAAGCACTTTTCACTCACCAAATTTAAAGCTCATTATTTCTTTCGTTCAACTTATTGAATTACCTATTGTATTACAAAATTTTAGCTGAAGGTTGATTCAGTTACGAGTGATACCAAATGAAACCTGGGACAAATTCTCAGCTTTTTCTCTTTTGGTCATCAAAAAAGGTCGTTGGCTCCCGGACTCTAAGCTTCTTATGAAAACAAACATCTCGAGTTCAAATGAACACGACTGAATCAAAGCCATTCACGACTGCATTGAGGTCAGAAGAGACCCACACGACTCTATGGCCGAGCTAGTACATACTTTCAAATATAGGATAATGGAGGCAATGGAGCAGAAAAGAGACCAGTATTCAGTTTACTCATTTTAATTAAGAGAAATGAGTTTTTTAATGCCGAAAAATCTCAAATAGTGTATTGAATCACGTTTATTTTCAAACGAGAACTATGGTTTGAGTCAAAATAAAACTGTTGAAGAGAGTTTGGTGAAAACTATTATAGAAACATTTTATTAAGTGCGAAAAGTGCTTGTTGAGTGAAATGAATTAATTATTCACATTGGGGTTATATAATTGAATATTGGCTACTATTTCTGCGATAAAATGTAATGCAGTTATGCAGTTTTTCAGATTACTGTACTGCCTTGCCCAGCCTATCTTTGTGTTGAGTTGATGTAATTGTCTTTTGGTCTCATGATCAACAGGTGGTCTTGTTTTGCGGCTTGCGAATGCCAAAGCTCTCGCTACATTATATACTCCATTATATATATATATAATTAAAAAAAGTTAAACAACCACCGCAGGGTACCACTAAGAGCAACTGCCATCTAAAAAGAAAATGTCAATAGCCCCCAGTAGAACCGCGGTAAAATACACCTATGGCCACGTCTCACATCCGTGAGATGGGTGGTCACAGGGCACGACGAAATCACAACGACAGGCCGGCAAAACCCTCGTGTGTCTTGAGGACACGAAGCGACCCAAGGATGACAGCTTTCTGCATCCATCTCGCAAGTGCCTTGGCATATTTTTGGCACGCGGGTATGGCTTTAAGGTTACGAACCAGTGACAATTTAGCACCTCCAAAAGCACCTATCACAAGGACAATTACTCGTACCGAATATTTTGGGTACAGTCGTTGCAGCTCTCTTTTAAGGTCTTGATACCTCTCCTCTTGTTCTTTCTCCTTTGCAGTGATGTTGTATTCGGACGGAGCCGAGAATTCGATCACGAATATCGTTCGTATGTCGAAGTCTTGGAGAACAATGTCAGGCCTCAAGTGCGCAACGGAGACTGCTGCCCGAAAATCGTAGTTCCAGAAAATCTGGCACTTCTCGTTTCGGACAATTGACTCTCTATCCCTTGGAGCGTTCGGCAGGGCAGGGTCGCGACCAACACCGTAAGAGCGACAAAGGTGGTTATAAAGCACTCATAGGGCCGCATTATGTCTATAGATATACGTTGTTCCTGCGTGGGTCGGACACCGCGATAGTACGTGTTCTACGTACTCAACGTGTGCATGACACGCTCTGCACCTATCACTGGGAACTTCTTGACATAAAATGCGGGCGCGGTATGGTGAGGTGGAGATTACACCATCCTGGCATGCGAAAATAAAGCCCTCTGTACCTGAATTGAGCCCTGATGATTTGAGGAAAGCAAAAGTTTGCTCCTTTGACAAGGACTGTTTTTCTACATTTCTGTCAAAGTTTCCGTGCATATGCTTGACGAGTAGCTCTTGGTGAAATTTACTAACCTCTGCTTCCTTGACTTCGACTTTTAGACGTGAAGCATCTAGATGGAGTAATGCACTTTCCTCACTTCTGATGTTGAAATTTAGGCCAAGGGTCTCGGCAGCATGCTCCGCGGCTTTGTAAAGGAACGCTCCTTCGCCAATCATCTCGTGATTTCTGACAGATTGGAAGACCAAATCTGTCGAAGAAGATGCTTGTATCTGCTTCGGAGAGACTCCTTCACTGATGTTACGTCCTGAATGCGGCTTTGAGGCACGCCCAGGTATGTATAGGTCTCAACAGTGTTAAGATGTCTAATAACACTTATATCCACAAGCTCAGGGTCCTTGGGAACGCCAGTATTCTTTCCTTTCTTCAAATGAATTTTGGCACACTTGTCCAAACCAAAGTCCATCCCAATCTCTCCTGTGTATTTCTTGAAGATATTTATAGCAGTTTGAAGTTTGCTTCTACCAGCGGCATAGATCTGCAGATCATCCATATAAAATACATGAGTGACCTTATGCTCACGCTGATTAGTGTCGCCACAGAGGTATCCAGGAGAATTTCGTAGTGCGAGAGATAGAGGCAAAAGTGTGATGCAAAAAAGCAAAGGGCTCATACT
>CAKNXH010052552.1:1379-23934 GCA_932178445.1 Andricus quercusramuli
ACAGGAATAATTCAGGTCACACACGACCCCCTTTCCAACGTGTCATGTGGGGCGGGAAGGCACCCCTATGAATGGCCACAAAAATAACTTGGGTTACACACGACCCCCTTTCCCACGTCTCATGGGGCGCGGGAAAACAACCCCTGTGACTGGTCACATGAATAATTTAGGTCACACACGACCCCCTTTCCAACTTGTCATGGGGGGCGGGAAGGCACCCCTATGACTGGCCACAGAAATAACTTAGGTCACACACGACCCCATTTCCAACGTTTCATGGGAGGTGGGAAGGCACCCCTATGACTGGCGACAGAAATAACTTAGGTCACACAAGACCCCCTTTCCAACGGGTCATGGGGGCCGGGAAGGCACCCTTATGACTTGCCACAGAAATAATTTAGGTCACACACGACCCCCTTTCCAACGTGTCATGGGGGGGGGGGCAGGAAGGCACCCCTATGACTGGCCACAGAAATAATTTAGGTCACACATGAACCCCTTTCCAACGTGTCATGGTGGGGGCGGGAAGGCACCCCTGTGACTGGTCGCAGAAATAACGTAGGACGCATACCATCCCCATTCGTTCCCTAATGTTTCGTGGAAACATATCTTTTGCCATTAACCCATTTTTTTTAGCATTAATGCCTACTTACGGTTAGTACTTGGATGGGTGACCGTTCGGGAATACTGCGTGCTGTTGGCCCGTCGTGGGTGTGGTGAACCCATACTTGTAGTTATTTACTACAAGAAACTATCCACCTAGAAACACTACCCGAATCGGGTAGTGTCACACCTACCCCGAAAGGGAAATGGCTTAATGGTATACATACGCACTTCGCCGCGGGAATATTTATCGTCTATTTTCTCGAAAACTATCAGTCGTAGGGTAAAAACATATTCAACATAAAATATGTATTTTCAAAAGATCTACAACTTTTGTTTGAAACTTTTTTGTAAATTTTTTGTATATACTGAAATAAACGGAAAAACACGAAGTTTTTAAAATTTTTTGAGTTTTGACCTTGAAAATCAAATTTGCGGGTATTTTCGCTATCATATTCGTGATCAGCGCGCCAAAATACATAGGTATACGGAGTTTCAAATTAATCGGAGGTAAGCGCTTTTCGGAACTTTAGCCTTAAATTAATAATGAATTATTATAAATTAATTATTTTATTATTTATTTTAATATTATTAATATTATTATTAATGAATTAAAATAATAATTATTCAAAAAATAAAAAAATCCTAAACTAACCAAAAATGCCTTTGACATATTGGGCTGTAACCATCTTAAGCCCTGGACATTAATTCTCAACAATAATAATAATACAAATAATAGGATATAATGATATAATAACAATAATTGGCAAATAAAAAATCTGTCTTTGATTGAATATCTGGTTTTTAAATGGTTTATAACAACAATGATTTTAATTATTGAGAGCTTTTAGACCCCGAATATCATTTTTAAAATTTAATTCTTAGCAATTACACTTCAAAACAAAATTTCCTTCCAATGTCGTATTAGTTTCGTACCTAATGGAAAATTTTTCGCCCCACTTTCTCCCACTGCCCTTTTATGTAGGTACTTTATTTTAAACTAATTTATAGACTATAAATTCCATACAAGTCACGAGTCTATTATTTGTAATAATTAGGTTATCAATAACAATAATTGTTTATTGTTGGTTTATTTCATGGAAAATGATTCAGTATACGTGTAAAATGCTTTCTATCATAAAAGATATACTATAATTGTTTCTCAACTTTTTAGTAAATAGAGCCAGAATAGGTGTTTCGTTTAAAAAATTTGTTATTAACATTCAAAATTTTCTATTTGGCCATTTGACTCAAAGACAGATTTTTTATTTTTCACTAAACCTTAGTATCATTGTTTAAAAAGTATTTCAAGATTTATCTCAAAAATTAAAATCATTATTGTTATAAACCATTTAAAAACCATACATCCAATCAAAGACAGATTTTTCATTTGCCAATTATTGTTACTATATTACTATATCATATTATTGTTATTGTTATTGTTGACAATTAATGTCTCAGGCTTGAGATGGTTACAGCCCAATATGTCGAAGGCATTTTTGGTTAGTTTTGGATTTTTTAATTTTTTTGAATAATTATTATATTAATTCATTAGTAATAATAAAATAATTAATTTATAATAATTCATTATTAATTTAATTATATTAATAATTATTTTATAATGTTGTATTATTATATTATTGTTGTTATTATTGCTATTAATAATCTAATTATTACAAATAATAGACTGGTGACTTGTATCGAATATATAGTCCGTAAATGGGCTTTAAATAATCGGTTTTTCCTGAAAAATGAAATAAAAAATGAAAAATGACGTTGAATAAATAATTCTGCTGAAACAAAAATGAATAAATATACTGCATAAGCTTTCTTGCAAATTTACTGCTGATCATTTCTATAAAAAAAAACGTTTAAATCCATTCACAATTGCGACCTATAGACTATTTTGAATTGTAAATTCCCGAGCCAGCGCACTGTGCAGCGGAAAAAGTAAACCCCACAGGTTTTATTCTTATTCCGGACTTTGCCTGCGCCTATCGGGCACTTCGCGATTTGCCTAGGCAGAGTCCGAAGTGAAAGTGCTACTTCGGACTTTGCCTGACACCGCTCAGGCAATTCGCGGAGGGCCTAGGCAGACTGCGGTGTGCCGGCACTTCGGACATTGCCTGTAACATATATAAGAAAGTTCCAAATTTCACCTCTCAGCGTCTGCGTAGTTTCGTCGGAAGCGTCTTATCTGTGTAGTATTATATCAAGTTTAATTATGTGCGTATTATATGTGTATAAGTAGTTGTAGGTTGCACTCTGAGTAAAAGTCTATTAACAGTAAAATTACGTTCCTTTCAGAATGTGTCCTTTGAAATTAAGCAGATTTCTTTTTCCCGTGTTCGCTTGTCCGTTTTTTGTGTGAAATGTTCGCTTTTTTCTCGATTAGACCGATGAACTATGAAGTAATGCATATTTTCATCTTTTCAATATGGATTTAGCCTACATGAACAAAATGAAAATGTACGAATATATTTTTTATTTTGTTTTGAATTCCATCCAAAGTCCAGGTAGAGTATGATATGGTTCTAGAATCACCAAATAAGTTACGCTCTTTCGAATTTTTTTTTCTTCATTGTGTTATTATTTCAAATGTTTAAAATTATTTTTCCTTTTTTTCATTTTTTGCAGACGGAGGGGGGGGGGGGGATTGTAGAGTGTCCGCTCTTCTCACTCGGACTATCTGGTAACCCTAATCGTTTCACTGTTCAAAGACCTATCCGTTAAATGCAAAACGAAAGTAGTTTTACTGATGAACGATTTCTTTTGACTTCGAAAAGAATTACTTTAACTATCAAAGGATTTCATTTGTTGGCTAGCGAGAAAGTGCGCCTGCGCATGAGTGAATTTTTTCACAGTACGATTTATTAATTGATAAAGTGAGTGAAGAAACGTGCGAAATGATGTAGAAAATGGATTTCTTCAAAAAATTAGGAATCCCAGATTGTGACGCGAAAACTTCATTTCTTTTGACATTCGAAAGTTCATAAGATGTTCTTTGTGAAATGACTTTTTAAAGCGCCGCTTTTATATCGATTTTATATTTATATTCACCAAAGCTCGGCTTTTATACATTTCTTGCACGTAATATCATGCAATAAGTTTTCTTTCAACGTTAAAATTATTCTTTCTTTTGTCCGACAATAAATTTCAAGATCAAAGGAAATCCTTTCGCAGTTGAAGGATAGCACTTAAAACGACAATCATTTAACTGTGAAAGGATTTCCTCTCATGCCAATTTTGAATAGAAAATCCTTTAATATAGTGAAAGAAACTGCTTGACAGTCAATAGTCTGTCTTTAGAGTATGAGAGTGGATTTGCGACAACATTGTATTCTAATTGGCTGTGTGGCTGACTAATGTGTATGTGAGTGTATGCTGTTGATTGTGCATACGTTTTTTTTCACGAGACTATTACGTGCGCGCGCAAGCGCGCGCTCACTTTTTGTATTCATTTTTCTCCTTCACTCAATTTTCGAATCACTATTTACCCGTTCAAATTTCTTGACTAATCAAATTCTTGCTGAAATTATATTCTCAAAGAATTTATTCAGTGAATGTAATTCAGTATTTTTAAGAAAAAAAAAATTTTTTGTACAATGACATTTACTGTTACTTTCACGGCCATTTTTTTTAAATGTAAGCATCAATATACATTGCTAAAACATTAACAAATTTATACATATAATTTTAAAAAATCCTATTTTTAATCCAATTCTCAGTTCTCAATATCAAAATCATTGAACATTTATTTGCACTGGAATCTTTAAATAAATTTTTATAGAAAAACAAGAGCGTGTCAGAATACATTAATGAATAATAAAAACATATGCACATGTCATTTTGAAAATTGAATTAAGAAGAATGCCTCTCTTTTTCGTGCTTATCTCAGCGATATATTAATTCTCATCCTCCATGCCTCAGGGAAGTGAATTGAGAAAATTCAAACTTCAACATATTAAAGCTTGGAATCTCCTCTTTAAAATGAGACCAAGAGCATACATGAAATATTTACTTGCTTTTGACTTATGATAAAAAATGTGGAGGCATGTCCAAGACGAAAATCAGTTCGTCGAGCGGCAGTCGAATGTCGAATTTAAGTCTATTGTTAATGTGCGAAAAACAATAGACCAAAAAATGTAGTCACCAATGGACCGTCCGATTTTCGTCTTGGTTATATTTCCACGTTTTCCATTAAAATTTTGAGAGCCAGACGATATTTTATCATGTTGCTAATCTCATGTTAAAGATGATATTTCAACTTTAATTCCGACAACCTTCAATTTTTTTCCATTTCCTTCTCTGAAACGTGCAAAAAGTGGAATTTCTAAAAACGAAAATTAGTGACAAACATTTAAAATGATTATATGATTAACTATTCGAGCTAGACGTCACAATCATGATAGGATAGGTGTACATGTCATGAAGGTTAGCATAGTTAGTACATCCTTACATGGTAATGCATACGACTTTTTGGAAAAAAATATTCAAAACGTAAAAGTAAGTTATAAATGTATGAATAGTAATATTTTTCAAGTGTAACATGCATTTGCGCAATTATGTTTTATGCTTGTATCGGTAAAAGACCTTTTAATTTCACAAAATGGAATCAACTATCCAAAATTTTAAGTTATAGTGCCCGATTCTGATCAAATCGATCCGATACTCCAACGTGAAATTTTGGCATGTCTTATTTTATTGTAAATATGTACCAACTATGCTAACCTTCCTGACATTTCCACCTATCCTATCATAACCATAACGTTATGCTAGATTACTCGATTGTAATAGATGTATGAAACATAAATAAACTTTTAATGCATAGATCACAGCCAATATTAAATGATATAACATTATTGTCAGTAATCAATTCCTGTTACCACCCAAAATAAAATTAAAAATTCGATAACTATATAGCTCAATATTGGAAAAATTAATCAGTTTAGAATGTAAAAATTAATGAACAAATATTTCCATTGAATCATTCAAATGAGCTTTACTTCATATTTTCATGAAAATTAACATTTGAAATCAATTTCAGAAGAAATTAAAACATATTTACATAGAATTGTGAGAACGGAATTGGGATACTTATTCCAAAATAGCAGAAAGATTTAAAAAAATTATATAGTTGCAACAGAGATATGTGAAATATAAATCAATTTTCATTTCACGAATTATAACCAATATTAAACTGCATGACCTTGAAATAAATAATCAATTAATGCTCCTTAATAGAGAAAAGTTAAAGTTCAATCTTTATATATTTTAATATTGTAAAAGCACTAATCAGCTGATAATTAATTATTCATTTTCCAAAATAAGAGGCCATAAACAATTATTCCCATTAAAACATTAAAATAATGTTTATTTTATATTTCTGAAAAAATTCTCAGTGTTATCAACCTTTTTAAACTAATTTCATAAAAAATTAAAACATTATTTTGAAAATTGAATTCAGATAATCATTTCACAACACCACGAAAACTTATAAAAATGATCAAATTCGAATAGAGGTATTTTGAAAATAAATAAACTTTTAATATATGGATGATAGCCAATATTCAATTACATCACCCTCAAGTGAATAATCAAATTATGTTAGTTAATATTGAAAAATCGAAATTCAATCTTTAAGTAATTTAATATTGTGCAAAAAATTATTCAGCTAATAAATAATCAATGAGTTCAGAACATGAAAAACATTAAATCATTGTTTTCATTAAAACATTCAAATAATGTTGAGTTTATATTTTTCTGAAAATTTCAGTTATCAATAACTTTTTGAACTAATTCCAGAAAAAATGAAAACATGTGTACATATAATTGTGAAAACTGAATTCGAGTAATCATATCACATCATCAGAACATTTCAAAAATGATGTCACTGGAATAGGGATATTTTAAATATAAATAAACTTTTATTATACCAATTATATGCAATATTCAATTACATAACCGTAAAGTAAATAATCAATTTATGTTAATAAATTTAAAAAAATTAAAATTCAATACATACAACATTTAATATTGTGACAAAAAAATTAATCATTCAATAATCAATCAGTCATTTTACAAAATAAAAAGTCTTAAATAATAACTTTCATTACAAAATTGAAATAAATTTCACTTTATATTTTTTTAATCTTGAAATTTCATTTCTGAAAATTTTAATTACCAATAACCTTTCATACTAATTTTCTGAAAAAAATAAAACTCATGAACATTGTACATATAATTTACTACTATACTTATTATATGCAAGATTCAATCACATCACCTTATAGTAATTAAGCAATTTATGTTACTTGATATAGAAAAATTGAAATTAAATATTTATGTTATTTAATTTTGTAACAAAATTAATTATCCAATAATGAATTAATCATTTCATATCACAAGAAGCATTGAAGAATTATTTTCATTGAATCATTCAAATATTTCATTGAATCATTCAAATAACTCTTACCTCGTATTTTTCTGAAAATTTTAATTCATAATAACCCTTTAAACTATTCCGGAGAAAATTAAAATATATATGCACATAATTTCGAAATCGAAATTCAGATACTTTAAATCATCTATTTTAAATATCCATTTTAAATATAAATAAAGTTTTATTATATAAATCATAGCCAATATTTAATTACATAATCTCAAAGTAAATAGTGAATTTATATACTCATTTTACACAATCAGGCACATTTGAAAATTTAATCGTAATAAGGGTATTTTAAATATAAATAAACTGTTATTATACAAATTATATCCAATACCCGTGCAGAAATTTCGGCGTGGCGCGGGTCGGGCCCAGATGTGGCAGAATGTGGGCCCAGTCGGGCAATCCTTCCAGCGCCAGATTCGAAATGAAACGCCTAGCCTGATCAGGGCCAGACTGGGCATCCATAAGGACGGTCGGATCTGGCCCAGAGCAGCGCCCTTTTATTTTTTTATGTTTAGCCATACTATTATTTAAATTTTCTTGCAGTAATAAATAAACAATAAATTGAGAACTTTATAATTTATTAAAAAATATTAGAAAATCAAAACAGAACATTTTTCATATTTTTCAGTCCAACTTAATATAAATTAAACAGGTGTTCAGCATTTTGTAGTCCTGTTCATGCAACAAAGACTAGCAAAGTGAGGTTATGACACTGAAAATTCTAAAGCAACTATCCGTACCTTTGCAATACACTAATGTTGTAGATAGAAATTGTCTCAATTATCACAATAATAGCATACTGAAGAATGTTGGATCGGTTAAATATCCCAGCGTTATTTGTGCAACAAGCAAAACAAAAATTTGTTCAAATTAAGTGAACTTTCTCGATTGCACTGTCGGAAATTTGACCTTAGAGAAAGTACCAATTAAGACGTACTTACACGAACGTTTCACTGTCGTTGAAAGGTTTATTTTGCTCATAGGTTCATTGTAAACTTATTTTCGTGTAGCAGGTTGTACTAGAATTATTAGCATAATTAATTAACATAAACTTAAGCGAATGAATCACATGGCTACACGTGGCTTTGCTGTCTATCCTTGTACAAAGTTGCCTTCTTTTCCAAACAATCGAAAGGAAGAGTTTGTGAAATCACAAACATAACCTCTGCTAACGTTCCTACTTTTAAATTAATGTTTATATAGTTTTCTTAACTTATTATTCTCAATTTATTTGGAGGTTAGGTTTGCTCGTTCGATTTTAATAAATCTACTAACCTTCATCCTCATTGCGCACTAGGGAATGACAGCAATTGACCTATATTTCCGTACCCGTAAGGTACTTTTTGTTTTTGGCATTTTAATTATTTTTGAAATCACATTACACTCAAAACCGAACCGTATTGTGGAAAATATAAAATAAAACATCAGATATATCAGGCGGTCGGCACAGCAGATGGCGCTGCAATTTACAGATGGTATTTTCTCGATATGTGGTTCCGACCCAAACCACAAGAGTAGCCATGCGACAGCCACAATGTGGCAAACCCGATCGGGGCCACATCGGAAATCGGGACCAAATTGGGCAATTTCTGCACGGGTATTTGATCATATAACCTTCAAGTAAACAATCAATTTATGTTACTTAATTTAGAAAAAAAAATTTAATCTTCATTTAATTTAATATCGTGAAAAAAATTAATCAGATAATAATTAATTGATCATTTCACAAAATAAGAATCTATAAACTATAATTTTTATTGAAACATCCAAATAATTCTTACCTAATTTTTTTGTTTTAATTTGAACTTTAATTTATGAAAATTTGATTTATTAATAACCTTTTCAACTAATTCCAGAAAATTTAAGTTTAAATATAATAAGTTAATGATTAAATAATTAGTTGACAAAATAACAAGTATTAAACAAGTATTTTCATCAAAACATACAAATAATGTTTACATTATATTCTTCTTTGAAATTGAAATTGCATTTTTATATATTTAATTCATAATAACCTTTCAAAAGCCTTTTAAGCCTTAATTGAGCAAAAAATTTAATTTAATCTTTATTTAATTTGAAATTTTGAACAAAATAAATTGACAAATAATTAATTGAACTGATTACAACATAAAAACATGAAACTATTATTTTCATGGAAAGATAAGAAGAATTTGCACTTTATATGTTTTTAAATTTTAACATTCATTTAAGAACATTTTATTTAATAATGAGCTTTTGAATAATTCCAGAAAATTTAATTGTTGATAGAATCAAATAATAATATCAATTATTGACTTTCAGAAGCATAAAACATGTATGGTAAATGAGGCGATCCCATACTTCAAGTATATTGAAATAGTATAGCTAAAGTCTAGCTCAAGTATAGCTGAAGTATTGATGAAGTATAGATAAAGTATAGCTAAAGTATATATGAAGTATATGATATACTTCATCTATACTTAAGTATAGCTCAAGTATAGGATATACTCCATCTATACTTAAGCATAGCTGAAGCATAGGATATACTTAATCTGTACTTGAGTATGGCCAAATTATCTCATACAATATGTGTTCATTTATTTTTAAAGATATCATAGCAACGGGATAAAACATAATAAATCGTAAATGACAGATCGTCCGCAAATTGAAAAATTTCGTGATTTAAATAATTTCTTGAGAAAAGTGTGCAACGAATATTGTTCGTGAGTGTAATGAAGAAGTCTCACGAAATCCACGAGATCTCACGAGATCCAGTAATCTTTGATTCCTAACCATAAAATTATTATTGCCTGAAAAAATGTGACTAATTTATTATTTAGATGAAAAGCATAATGTTATATTTTTGATAATATAAAGAATTTCTTAAGTTTTGCTAAATTTAGAAGTTGCAACAAATATATATTTTTTTCATGCTGTGAAAATCATGATTCTGGATCTCTTATTTGATGTATTTCAGGTGTTCAATGTCATCATCAAGAATAAAACGCTTGTAATTATTTTGTTTTATCTCTTCATTCTATACCTATACCATTTTAGCTATACCTACTATAGCCATACTTTCCCTATACTTTAGGCATACTTTATTTATACTCCTGAAATATTTGAGCTATACTTTACAGATATACATCAGTTATACTTCAGCTATACTTCAGCTATACTTCTAAGATATACTTTAGCTATACTCTTCCTATACTTCGACTATATCTTGTTATACTTTAGCTAGATTTGAGCTATACATCCACCATACATAATTCAAATAGACATGAAGTATGGGATCGTCTCATATACCATACTTTTATTATACCATCTGAGAGACGACACCTATACGATTTCCCAGATGTTTTCCTAGATCAATCCCATACAAAAATTGTTTACCCGGGCGAGTATCACATGCCATTAAGGCCATGTGATGAGTGCGTCACGTGACCAGATTCCTACCTTACCGGCACTTTTTTTATTTGTCAACTTATTTTCACACGAATAGCCACATCGAGTTGAAAATTTGGGATAATGAATAAGAAGCACTAAGAAAGGCGACTCTAGTCCTAAATAGTAATAATCATGAAAAAAGCAAAAAAAACTTTTTTTGAAAATAAAAATAAATGAAAGTATTTATAAGTACTTGATTGTTTCGTTTAGACCTCGAAATTTAACAATTACTGGTACCGTTCCAATTACTGCTAATGAAATAGTACTGCTAATGAAATATATCGGCAAGATTTGTAGTTTTGCACACGATTGAAACCCAAAAAAACCTCCTTTAAATTTATTATAATGTAATAATTGTCTGGGCAGTTGGGCATTATTATATGACTCACACTATTAATAAATGCATTTCAAATCGGACTAATTCTCATGACTAAGGCCTAAAATCCACCCAGGCCCGAGCTCGTCTTATCATGCGTCATGTCTCATACCAAGGGACACACGAATTAAGCTTAAGAAAGAGACAAGACTCAGAGAACAGAAAATATAAAGATCTACTCGTCACGCGTAAACATCGGAGATAGGATTGAGGGCACAGTCCATCAGTGCAGTGATGAACCTCATTGAAAAGTATTGTATATTATCGGTTCGCAATGAGCCACGCAAGACGCTTTTGCGTGCCCGAGTCATATACACCTATTGAGACAAGGAATAAGCTAATAGAGCTTGGTCCCGGTAGAAACGAACTATATTAGCTTCATCAGATAACAGCATCTCATTCATTTTGAGCCTTTCGTCATTCAGCACACGATCGAACACGACGTACAACAACGTTTAACTTGGAAAGAACTTTCTGCTGTTCCATCCCAAAGTTGAATCACTCCGCGGTATAGTGCAATATAATTACAATTCTAGAAAAAATGTGAAGACATCAAGTGAAAGCTGGTGTATTTTAATTTTAGTGCAAAACAGTTTTTCTCCAGTGAAACTAAACACGTGTGACAGGAACTGGCGTTACATAAACAATTAAACATATTATTGTAATCTTAACATTCAGGTAGAAAGTCAAAGTTTAATTTTTTACCCGTGTTTTAATATCAATTTGCATAAAATCTCATCTTAAATGTTTCAATAAATTTCGAAATAAATAAATTCTTATTCTAGTGTTCAATATGACAAAGTCTTGAAGTGAGGGAGATGGTGGAATAAGATGTGATGGAATATGTTATAAAAAAAATAGGATGTCACCTTGCTGACGATTGTTCGCATTATATAAAATCAGTTCTGCACGTCTGAAAATTTATACAACAGCATAAGTTAATGGATTCCGGACCAGGAAAACCGAATATAATAAACATGAACGTCAAGATTGTACACATTTCTGTCTGGGAAGTAGTGAAGCTGCATTTCCAGTCATTTATATACGGCCTCTACTTGATAGTGAAACGATTCGTCAAATGGGCCTGGGACCCAAAAAACTTTTTCGTGCTTCAGCAGAGAGATAAACCTCCCCAGTGTTTAGTAGATAACAGCTTGGGTGAACATTCATATGTAAAATTGAAGGTAAGTTGCTTTATTGAATGCATGCAGAAAATGGTCAATATTGTAGCTTTATAGGAAAACAATTGATAGATATAAATAACCCGACTCTCGGTTTAGCCGCTCGCGGTTGAGTAATTCCTAGAACTGCTGGCCCACGCTGGTTCTCAGCGCACAGGGCGAGAGAAGGTTGCTGCTACTCTTTTCCGAAACACACCAGCAGCGTAGTGGAAAGACACAGTGTGCGGGTACTTATATGCGGAGATTGGGCAATATTATGTATTCTAATTAGAATCGGTCCTGACTGTTTACGTTTCAATTCCCCCGATTTAGCAACAAGGCTACTTGCAAGGCAACCCCCGACACTGTGGCTAAACCAAGAGCCGGGGAATTATTTATGCGAAACAGCCAAAAGCAAATTTCAGTTATAAAGTTATATTGGACCTCTTATAACACGGAACATTATATATTGATTTCGCAGCTTTCAGATATAAAGCGCAACGTGTGGTCATGAGTATCGTTATAGTTCCCACTTTCAATTTTCATAAATATCGTATGAGCTGGATGCAGAATACTAGATTAGTGATTTTTCGAATTTCTCTTTTTGTCCGTGCATAAAACTTGAAAAGTAAAATATCCAAATTATTTTTAATCATAACTTTGTCTTCCTAATTAAAATTCAAAAAAATAATGTCCGTGGTTTATCGATACCAGCAGTATCAAGTTCAAGTTCAGATAAGTCCGTATAAAGAAACAAGTTACTGTTATTCCGTATAAAAAATGAGCTTCGGGTTGCTCCGTAATGGAATTCTCGGCAAAATTTTACTATTGCATAGAGTATGTCAATATATTATTATGTGCTGCATAACGTTCTGCTTGATTATTTTATTGCAAAAAGTCAAACTATCAAAAAACTCAAACCTGATTTTCACATTCTCATTATAATGAGAAGTTATTATTTTTATGTGAGATTTGACTGCGGATTCCTTTAAATTTCCTCGTTTCGAGACCCCTTGAATCCGAAAAACCGGTTTTACGGTGGTGCCTGGCTGTCGTCGTCGATTTTCGTTTTCGTCTGTATACCGGATAACTTTTGAAAGACTAGTCGAATTGTATTGCTTCCTCATAGAGGGAGGTTTGTAATGACATAAATTTCCAAATATATTTTTTTGGCATATTTTGATATAATTCGACTCCAGGAGCTCAAAAATAATTTTTTTTGTAATGTCCGTGTGTATGTATGCGTGTGTGTGTAACTTTTTTTTGTTCACCGTATCTCGAAAAGTAACAGCTATACATTCATGAAATTTGGATGAAGTACATATAGCTCCGATTGATATCCAGGTCTGATATGATTTTGAACTAGATCATCCATTTGGAAGTAATTTTTTTTTTCTTGCGCTTAGAGATTTAGAACGAAAATTTTCACCTTGTTTATATGAGAGAAATTTTTTTGATATTCAAAATACAACAAAACGATATCTAGCATATTTGGTTTCGTCTCTTAGACTCATCGATAGACCTATTGTTGAAACTTTTATGACTTACCAGTACCGATTTATGAAGTTTCAAAAAATGGTTTATCCTGTTTATATAGAAAAAACTTTTTTGATATTCAAAACACGACAATATTACATGTAGAGTATTTGTTCGCGTCCTTGAGACGCATCGATTGACCTATTGATGAACCTTTTATGACTCACCAGCACCGATTTATGAAGTTTCAAAAAATGTTCTATTCTGTTTATATAAGAAAAACTTCTTTGATATTCAAAATACGACAATATTACATGTAGAGTAGGGTAAGGAGGGGCAGCGCCAACCGGTGGGGCAAAGGTGACTTTGCTTATAACATCGCTACTATTTAACAATTTCAATATTGCCTTGCATTAAATAAATCTATTTTATTATAGAGATAGTGTTACTTACAAGAATCTTGAAAATTGACGATGTAAAAGAAAAATTATGCAGAAAATAATTTTGACAATGAAAGAATGGAAGATTCGCTGGCAGAAATATAAAGTTTTTAACATTAATTGCAATACTTACAGTATGAAAATTTGATATTTCGACAGATAAAACAACATCACATTATGTTATAAAAATACTTGAACGTAATTCAAGTCCAAAATATATCAAATATCGTAAATAATTGAGGCCTCACCAGTGGGGCAAGCCCAACAAAAATAATAGTTCACACGTGCTTAGGTTATGAAAGTATCATAAATTATGTCGATAAGTGATCGGTAATATAGAACAGCCACTTATCTTCTGGGCTTCATGCAAGAAACTATCGAATATTTTTATTTCAAACCCGGTCGGTAGAACGGGTGTTTCGTATTGGTACGGTAGAAACCTTTGCGCGTGGTCCGTCTTTGGTAGAATGTCAACGCACAAGAGGTTATAACACAGCTATCACTATTTTCATTAAAAATAACTTATTGTTCTTGCTGCATATGTTTAAAGGTAATTTTTTCAGTACACAAAATACCACAGACGTGAACCATCATGTTTTGCCATCTTCAGATGTTTTGATTTTCACAAAAAGCTGCGGTTGGCTTTCCCCTCGGGTGTGGGGCAAAGCCGACGAAATACAGTTTGTTGGAAATAATTGAATTATTAAATCATTGTTTCATTATTGTAATTAATACATATAGAAATATGATATACAATAATGTAGGACTCGAAATGAAAAAAAGTGGTCAATTCGACGCTGCCCCTCCTTACCCTATTTGTTCGCGTCCTGGGGACGCATGAACTGACCTATTGGTAAACCTTTTATGACCGACTATTGCCGATTTATGAAGTTACAAAAAAATGTGTGTATTCTGTTTATGTGAGAATAACTTTGTTCAGATTATGAGTACTATAGTACTGTATCTGACATATTTGTTTGCGTCTTCAAGACACGTCGAATGACCTATTGGCGAACCTTCTATAACCTCTTATGATCTACCAATACCGATTTATAAATTGAAAAAATATGTTATTTATCTTTTTGGTATAAGGAAAACTTTTATATTATTGGGAATAATATAATGCGTCTTCGAGACGCATCGATTGCCAAAATTAAGAACTTCGCATGATCTACTATAACCTGCCAATATCGTTTTTGAATTTTTCAACTAAATTACACTACCGTCGGAAATTGTGCGCACGACTCGCGTGAGCCCTATTAAAAATCACTGCTGACTTCGAACGACGATATTTCGGCGAAAAAAAGAGATAGGGCATTTTTTAAAAAATAGTTGGAAAGCTCATGAAATTCCAAGTCTATTGGTACCGAACAAATATTTTTTTGACCTTCTGAAAATATTACAGCACTTGAGAAGTTCAAAAAAAAATTCAAGATTTTCTCAAATTTTCTACCTCAAATTCAACTTTTTGCACGACAATTATTTGAATCTAATATTATCCCCATATTAAAGAATAGGACAATGTCCACTTAGGCGCCACCTCCGTGCGTGGCCTATTCGGTCCTGCCTCAACGAAGGAGGCGAGTAGAAGACCGCCCGAGAACCGTGATCGTCGATTAAAATTTAGCTCAGATACGATTGAACATTTTTAATCATATCTCGGGCACCCATGAAGATTTTTTAAGTTTTCTTGGCTTAAATTAAAGATAAGATTTCAGGCTCCATGTCGTATAATTTTCAGGTTTTTGAAAAAATTTTCCTAGGTCGTGCAAAAAGTTGAATTTGAGGTAGAAAATTTGAGAAAATCTTGAATTTTTTTTTTGAACGTCTCAAGTGCTGTACTATTTTCAGAAGGTCAAAAAAATATTTGTTGGGTACCAATAGACTTGGAATTCCATGAGGTTTCCAACTGTTTTTTGAAAAATGCCCTATCTCTTTTTTTCGCCGAAATATCGTCGTTCGAAGTCAGCAGTGATTTTTAATAGCGCTCACGCGAGTCGTGCGCACAATTTCCGACGGCAGTGTAGTTTTCTTGTTTATAAACGGATTTTTTTTTATATTGGGAATATAACAGTACTGCATCTGATGTAATTGTTAGCGTCTTTGAGACGCGTGGATTGATCTTCTGACGAACTTTCGAAGACCATAAGTGATTAATCAATAGCTGCTCAAAAAGTTTTAAGAAAAGTTACATTGTTTCTATGAGGTTTTAATTTGAAATATAAGACTACAATGGGTTAAAAAGTTGTTCATTGTAATAGAACACATGAATTGATATTTTGGTGGGCCCTCTGATTTTCTGAAAATAAAATTTTCGGAAAGACAGAAAAATAAGCTTGAAAAATATTGAAAGTGTCCATTTTTCGCTATTGTTAGGGAAAATTTCCCTCTACGAGGAAGCAAATTTATTTGATACTTATGAGGAAACAAAATGCTCATAAAATGAACACAAATAAATACACTCACAGTGAATACGTCCATAGTACTTCGCAGCCGTATTGTTCTCTGGCACACAGTTTAAGAGACCTAAAAAAAAAGATCAAGGTTGTTAACCACCTATTTTGGATAAAAATTCAAAAAGTTGGAACATTTTCAAAATTTTCGAGACCATTTTTTTCAAGATTTAAAAATCCTATTACAGCTATTCGTAGTACTCGGAAACTAGAACAATTTATACTTACGACTTTTTTCGATCAAAAGAAAATGATCGGAGTTATAGCATGTTCAAAATCTAAAACAACAAACCAAAACGAATATTTTAAGCGAAACGCACGATATGAAAAATATTCACAAATAGAAAAACGTTGCTTTTTGAAAGCCCTACAAAATTTTAACAACTTTTTTAACTTTCTTCAAAAATCAAAAATTCAAATTTTGATTTCACAACAAATTATGAAAAATCAAAAATATTATTCTGCGGTCAAACTGTGCAAGATACGAAAAAAGGTGAATCAGCAAAAGTTGTTCACCCAAAAAAGAGCTGCAAATTTGTTCTGAATCATGTTTTGATAGGACGCGTAGTTCTTGTTTAAATCTTAAGAAAATCATATTAAAAATAAAAAAATTAAATTTGTTGAAAAAAGACACAAGGTACTTAAAAAAATTAATAGACAGCAGTTGTTCACCAAAAAAGGACATACACATTTGTTATCAATAATTTTTAGATAGGACAATTATATTTTCCTTTAATCATAAAAAATAAGATTAAAAATAAAAAAATTAAATTTTTTGAAAAATGACACAAGAGACGAAAAAAAAATGTCCAGACAAAAGATGTTTAACCAAAAAAGATCTACAAATTTTGTATAAACTCTTGATATGAAAATATATTAAAGATAAAAAATTGAACTTTTTGGAATAAGGATACAAATGCTACAATAAAATTATATTCAACAACATTTTTCGCCCAAATTATGTCAAAAAATTTTCGTAGAACCACTATATGCTAGGATGCGTATTTTTAGTTTAAATCGTAAAAAATAACATTGAAAATAAACAAATAAAATTTATGAAAAAACGATACAAGTTGCAATAAAATGTTTAATAACAAAATTGTTTTTTATAGAATGCGCACTTTTTTAATTATAAAAACAAGACAATGAAAATAAGTATGGTTCAATACCAATGCTTATTACGAATTGTAATAATATAAATTTATTGAAATGATATATTTTTCAGGACAGCTGAGAATAGAATGTAATGAAAAATAAGGAACAAATATTAAAGTCATCATGGTAAATAAAGCTTATACTTCATTTTCCAATATCTGAATAAGCAGTCTCAGGCCGGGATACATAAATAAATGTAATACAGGTGATGAACAGAATATAGAGAAGTTCGCATTTTGGGCAAAATCGAGTGCGAAGCACGAGATACGTGATGAGAATGTGTTCGTTAAAGCCGAAGGAGCTTTAACAAAAGACAATTCACAATCACCAAATTACAGTTGTCGATGCTTTGACCTTTCGTTATAAAAGGTCTGTGTACAAATGTGGGGAAAATACAAAGACCGAGCACGTAGCGCGAGGTTAACACATTATTGATCGCGAAGCGCGAGAATAACCAACAGTCGCGCGCTCAATCTCGCGAGCAAAGCGAGCCGCGCGCAATAGGAATATGCCCGCACGGCACGTGCTTGATTCACTATTCTATGCACGGGAAAAAAGTGCTGGAAACTTCTTGACCGAGTCCTTGACTTTAGGATAGGACAAATAGTACTTGAAAAATTGTGAGTATCGTAATCGGGAAATTGAAGAAAAAGTGCTTAAAGAAATATAAAACTTTTCAAACTGTATCCGTTGCCGGCGCCTCTCCGGTAGTACAATGTGGCGCATTTCTGTACGAAGCCAAATATCAATTTATTAGCATTACATGTTTAAATGAGCTATGCTGTACGTTTAATCTTGACCTTTTTTGTCATAACCCTGGTCCCCTGCCTTTAACCTTCATGACACATCCACTACCCCTGGGCTGTGTGCAACCCAGTGTCCTGAAAATGGCGTTGCCGTTCAAAAAACCTCCATTTCGGGCTTGAAATGAATGATACTGAGTCTTTCAAGTATAACCTTTGTTGTGCACACCTCTTTGAAATTACGTATTATGCACAGGGGGTATGTCATACCTCAGTCACTTCAAACGTTTATTGCAGACGTACAATTCGTTATTTTGACTCAAACAAAATTGCTGGCCATTGCTTAAAGCTTTTAAGATAAGGCCTAATAGATGGCATTAACATTTTGTAACGTAAAAAAATTATAAATGATGTTAACGAAAAAAAAAACGAAAAATGGACTTTTTCACTGAAAAATGCATAAAAATTTCAATTTTTAATATTTTTAAATAAATTTTGTGGGAGTATTTTCTTGAAGTACCACACTTTCAAGAAAAAATATTAGTTAATGGCGAAGTTGAAAAAAGAATATTTATTTTTCTATATGAATTCACGCGATTTTAACAAAAATGAAAGTATTGATTATTATAAGAAATATGGGTCTATTTTCAAAATAATCGTTTTATTGGAAGATTTTTGAGTCATTATCACACAAAATGATGTGAAATTATACAAATATAAAAAAAATTACAAGATTTTAGGAACAAATATCAATCTACAACATCATCGAAGCCGTTGGATTCCTCGTCCACCACATGTAGCTGCTCTAGAATGGGGCGGTTTCTCAAATTATAAGTCATCTACAGACATTACAAATATATGTATTCATAAAAGAGGAAAAAAACAAGCTCTCTCCCACTATTATTCACACTATTTACGCACTAATAGACCAAAAAAACGACAAAATAAAAGTTGAAATTATTCATGAAATTAAACGTACTGTGCACATGGGGTATTTCACACTCCAGAATTTCCGAACGTCAACTTTTCACCTCTGCCAAGAGCAGACAAAAGCCGGACGGGCTAAACTATGTATGGGATCTTGAAATGTTATTCCTATACTACATGTAGACGGCAGCACAGGTCCCGATTCGCATTGTACGGATTAGAAAAACGCGTTTGAAAATACGTTGGGGTATATCCTACCCCCAGTGAACAACAAAGGATAAAATCATAAATTTTGATTTTTGAAATGGTTAAAAAAGAAATCTGTAGGTAGGAGTATCAAATAAAAGAAAAAAATTCATGAACCATTGTCACCTAAACCACGGATATCTCAAAATAGTCAAGATGTCAATTTATAGTCAGGAATCACTCTACAAGAATCCAACGCCACTTTACTCTTCATCGCACTCCATTCTTGATTCGCTTGATGATGCTTTTAAAAACAAGAGGGACATACGGCTCTTTCGTGCTCTCCAAAAATGCCTTTTTTGCAAATGTGACAGTTGCTATAGCTGTTTTGGTCTTTCTTCCTGGGGCAGAAAGCGCACCGATGTTTTGAAGATGATTGGCTGGTAGGGGGTAATTGGCCCTCTCCCCACCCTGCAACAAGTGCAAAAGTGCATATGCGCAGAAATCTACGCTCTGGGTTGTCCACAACCCGGTGGGTAGGGGACCAGGGTTAAATATCGAAGCAAGTCATGGAAATGAACGTCAACATAAAAATGCGATAATTCTTTTTGAAACGTTTTGGTCACTGTTTTGGACCCTTATCAGTCAAAAAACATTTATTAAGTCTGTAAAAAAAAACATGAAAAATGATGTAGAAAATATTTATAAAATAGAGTAAATATTAATGAATAAAAATTCAAATTTGAAGTAAAAGAAAGCGAAAAGTTGTTTCATAAAAGAAGGCCCTCAATTTTAAATCAATATTTCAAGCAATATTGAGAACAGCGAAGAAAACGAGAGGTCAATAACGAAAAAAGAAAAAACAAACATGCCTGGTACAAGTTAAAAATCGAAGAGAAAGTCAGAGTAAAAATACAAAAGAAAGTAAAAAACATGATTTAACACAAAATGAATACACCAGAGCACCGATAGATGAACAATCTCGGGGGTTGCCTGAAAATAGCCTTGTTCATATAGCGCCTGCATCGAACCGTAATCATTCAGGGCCGCCTGAACCGTTTCCATAATATTGCGCAATCTACTTGACTGCGGAGTAATGCAGTGCGTCCCTTCATAGGCGGAGTCGCAATTGTCTCTCGCCCTGCCCCCTGAGAAACTGTGGGGACCAGCAATTCTAGGAATTCATACAACGCTGGCGATCGCGCGTTCAGATAGTGAAGCTATGGTGTAAGAGCGAAAGCCCGACATCCCGCTTGGAACCTTAAGACGGGAAGGGTACAACTGTGCACGGAGAAACTGTGCACGAGCCCATCAGTGCACTTCGGTGGCCACAGGTAACTGTACACCGGCCATCTGTGCACGTCTACATTTCGACTTGCACAGTTGGGAGTCTCCCATATCTGCACGTAAACTGTTCCAAGGGTACCATCTGTGCACGTCTAAATTTCTACGTGCACAGTTGGGGGCCACCCATCTGTGCACGTTAACTGTTGCTAGGGTACCATCTGTGCACGTCGACATTTCGAGGTGCACAGAAGGGAGTGACGTGCACAGATGTCCCGGTGGAGAGTTGTGCCTGTGGCCAACAACGTGCACAGTTGTACCAGTGGCCACTGACGTGCACAGATGGGCGCGTGCACAGATGCTCCGTGCACAGTTGTCCGTCACCCTGTTACGACGACTGACTGAACTACTGAAGAAAATTACGAGAATTCAAACAAGAAAACAGAAAGAAATGAATGGGTCAATGAAGTAGAATGGAACTTTAACGACACAAAAATTAACATTTTGTAAGAGGTTTGAAAACGTCAGGAAATAAATCATTTTCATGTCTAAGATTAACTATATTTGGCACTTTATGGGTGAAAAAGGTTTCAACTGAATTTAAAACTGTGAATTTAATATTGAGATGGTAAGAATTCAAAATTTCAAGGAGTATATGGATTTTCTCCATAACCAAAATGGCAGATGTAGGCGAGAGGGGAGAACCCATAGCTAAGTATTTAGATTGCGTTGAACTATGTTCAAAAATAATTAAATTCCACCTTTATCAGATTTGGTGGCTCCACTTATGAACAGGAAAGTGGCTTAGCTATGGGTTCTCCCCTCTCACATTTATCTGCCAATTTAGTTATGAAGAAACTCGAATCTCACTGTCTCAAAAATCTCCCTTTTTCAGTTCCATTTTTCTTCCGTTATATAGACGACATAATCACAGCTGTCCCTAAAGATAAAATGCACATACATCTTGAAAATTTCAATTCTTACCATCCCAATATAGATGTTGGAGAGGGGTTGTTTGTTCGACCAACATTATTTTCGTGACCAGTCACAGGGGTGTCTTCCCGCCCCCATGAGATGTTGAAAAAGTGTAAGGGTTTGACTAACATTATTTCTGTGACCATTCACAGGGGTGCTTTCCCGCCCAAAGAGATGTTAGAAATGGGTAGGGGTTTGGCCAACATTATTTCTGTGACCAGTCACAGGGGCACTATCCAGCCCTCATGAGTTGTTGGAAAGGCTGAATTTCGTGAATTCCTTGAATTCCATTAATTCTCTGAAATCCGAGAATTCCATGAATTTCGCGAATTCCTTGAATTACGCGAATTCTTTACATGCCGTGGATTCAATGAATTCCGCGAATTCTGTGAATTCGGTGAATTCCATGAATTTCGTAAATTCCATGAATTCCGTGAATTTGATCAATTCCGTGTATTCCGTATATAAAGTTAATTCCATGAACTCCGTGAATTACATAAATTTAGTGAATTCCATGAACTTCGTGAATTCCGTGAATTCTTCGAATTCCTTGAATCCTTTGAATTCCGTGAATTCCTTGAATGCCTTGAACTCCTTTAATTCCGTGAATTCCATGCATTTCGCGAATTCCTTGAATTTCGCAAATCCTTCGCATACTGTGAATTCTTTCAATTCCGTGAAATTCATGTATTCCGTGAATTCCATGAATTCCGTGGATTCCATAAATTCCGTGAATTCTATGAATTCCATAAATTTCATGAATTTCATGAATTCCGTGAATTTCACGAACTCCGTGAATTCCTTGAATTTCACTTATTCTGTGAATTCTTTGAATTCCGTGAATTATATCAATTCCGTGAATTCCATGAATTTAGTGAATTCCATTAATTCCGTGAA